>VXAB01003714.1:0-12239 GCA_013399175.1 Odontophorus gujanensis
CACACGGTCCCACCTTTGGAGTCAGTTGAGGTCCCTCTGGATGATATCCCTTCCTTCCACCGTGTCACCACACCACTCAGCTTGGTGCCATCAGCTGAGGGTGCACTCGATTCCGCTGTCAATGTCATTGATAAAGATGTTAAAGAGCACCGGTCCCAAGGCAGACCCCTGGGAGACACTGCTCGTTGCCAGCCTCCACCTGGACACAGAGCCATGAATCACCACCCTCTGTCTGCGGCCTTTCAGACATTTTCTTATCCATCAGGTGGTCCACCCAACAAATCCGTGTCCCTCCAATTTGGAGATAAGGATGTGGTGGGGCACCATGTCAAAAACCTTCTCAAGTCCAGGTAAATGACATCAGTCACCTTCCCTTTGTCCACCAATGCTGTCACTCCATCAGAGAAGGCCACAGGTTTGGTTAAGCATGACCTTCCCCTGGTAAAGCCATGCTGGCTGTCTCGGATCACACGCTCATTCCTCATCTGATCAAGCACGTCATCCAGGAGGAGCTGCTCCATGATCTTCCCAGGCACAGAGCTGAGACTCACCAGCCTGTAGTTCCCTGGGTCCTCCTTGCTCCCTTTCTTGTAAATGGGAATGATGTGACCCTTCCTCCACTCATCTGGGACCTCACCTGACAGCCACGACCTTTCAAATAATATGGAGAGCAGCTCGGCGGCCTCCTCAGCCAGCTCCCTCAGAACCCTGGGATGCACACCACCTGGCCCCATAGATTGTATGCATTCAGTCTCATGAGGTGGTCTCAGTCTTGCTCTGCCCTTACAGTGGGGGAGATTTACCACCCCAGTCCCCATCTAGAGGTTCAGGGATGCAGGGCTCAGGGATGTGAGAAATACTAGAATCCTGGCTGCCAGTGAAGACCGAGGCAAAGAGCTCATTCAGTACCTCAGCCTTCTCTTTGTCCGTGGAAGCCAGTTCTCCTTTTACATTTACCAAAGGAGGTGCACTTGTTTTGGCCTGTCTCTTCTGGCCAATGTGCCTGTAGAATGTCTTCGTATTGTTTTTCGCATCCCTCACCAAGTGCAGTTCTGCCTGCGCCTTGGCTTTCCTGATCCCACATCTGCAAGTCTGGAGGGCATCCCTGTATTCTTCCCAGGTGACACGCCCTTGTTTCCAGAGCTTGTATGCATTTTTCTTGTGCTCAGTATGCCCAGCAGGTCCTTGCTGAGGACATGTACCACATGAGGCAAACAGAAAATTGACTGGAATGGGACAGAAAATGCTTTGCAGAACAGCACAGGAGCTCTGGCAGTCCTCAGCTCGGACGCTGTATGAAAGTGCAGACCCATGGAGATGCGACTGAGCTGAGTGGTCCTGAGCCTTTCTTTTTTGTAGGGTAGGAATAATTGAACGAGCACCAAGGCTGAAGCTGAGATCCTGCATGATCCTGCACTCATCTCCATCAGTGCTCGTGCACAGGAGTACGAGGCGGGTTCTGAAACAAGGGGTCCAGATGCAGCAGCACAGAAGGTTCTCCAGTGGTTCTGGAGGTTCCCACTGCTCTCTCCTCTCTCAGGTGACAACTGATAGGTGTGAGGGAACAGCCCTACATTGTGCCAGGGGAGGTTTAGAGCAGATATGGGAACTTGTAAATGGAGAGGGGAAGTCAGGCACCAAGGCAAACTGCCCAGGGCCATGATGGGGTCACCGTCCCCAGAGATATTGAAGAAATGTGCGGGTTTGGCACTGAGGCACATGGGTCAGTGATGGGGCTCAGTGGGTCGGGTGGGACTTGGTGATTTTGAAGGTTTTTCCAACCTCGGTGAGTGCTTCAGTGATGCCAGTGGCTTCCCCGTGTCAGCTGCTGTAAGCAGGCCTCTGCCTCATGGATGATCAAACAGCCCTGACCCCACAAAGCATCACTGAGTGCTCTGACACCCCAGGGCCATTTCCCTGCTCTGGGCCTAAGGGCAGGCACAGCGGTGTGGGACAGGGCCAGCAGGCAGCTCTGCACCATGTCCTCGGGACAGAGAGGACATCATGCCACAGGGCTGACACCAAACACAGGGGGCAGCCTCCCTGACACCGCGTCCCTCTGTTGTGCGGGGACTCCATTAATGCCAAGGCTACAACACACGTGGTGGTGCCAGCTGCAGCTCCACCACCCTGGGCCCCTTCTCAGGTGGGTGAGAGGAGCATCCAAAGGACACAATGGGTATTTGCAGTCCACCCCCAGTCCTCACTGGGGCACACTGAGCTTGCACTCCAACAACAAATTGCTGAACCATAGAACCACAGAACACTTTGAGTTGGAAGGGACCCACAAAGAAAATGCAGTCCAACTGCTGGCTGCACGCAGGACCACCCCACATCCAAACCCTACATCTGAGAACATCCTTGCTCTGGTGCAAAGTTCTCTGATCCTTCCTGAGGTTGCTGTGAACACCAACCCATCCCGGTGCCCAGGGAGGGCGGGCAGTGCTCACTCCTCTGACCCACGCGGTGCCCCCAGTGCTGAGGTTCAGTGCTGTGCCAGGAACACACAAACACTGCTTCACAAATGCCCATCGTCGGGGTCGTCAACAACTGCTGAAAGACCTAAGGAGAAGAGAACAGGAGGGATGTCAGGGAGATAACAGGCAAAATATTTAATGGACTATTGCTTTAAAGCACTTAAAGCCTTAACTTTGTGCTTGGTCAAGCAGAATTTGCTGCTGGTACAACCCGTGCTGGTTGTCCCCAAATGCCTCCCCGTGACTGCTTTGTTTGGGGACAGGGAGCACAGGGGGACACACTCCTTCCAGGGACTGAGCTGAGGTTGAGTGCTCCACAACCCTCTGCCTCCCCCCACCTCCAGTGAAGGATGGCAGCTGTGCCAGCTGCTTCCCAGTTCTTGGGGAACCCCTCCAGTCACCGCCGTTTTCCACAGAGGACAGACAGGAGCTGTGAAATCTGCCCCAAAACCTGACCAGAGACCCAGGAAGACCAGCACTGCTCAAAAGATGGGATGTGGGGAAAGGGGCATTGCACCACGCTGGGCACACATCTGTCCATCTGCCTTGCTCACCCAGAGCAGTGGTACCACAGGAGCTGCGGATGGACACAGGCACAGCACGGCCTCGAGTCGCATCAGGGGAGGTTTAGGTTGGGTACTGGGGAGGGTTTCTTCTCAGGGCAGCGGTCCGGCCAGGTCAGGGTTGGGGGTACCATCCCCGGAGGCCACTGCGACGTGGCTGAGGAGGCAAAGTGAGCAGCACCGCGGGCAGCGCAGCGGGGCTGAGTCCACGTGGGATGGGTCCAAGGGCCAACAGCAGCAAAGCACAGCCCAGGGGCCGCCCCTCTGCGCTCACCCACCACGCACCCGGCCCAGAGGAGCCGCCAAGGGCTCACCCCCGGCCCGGGACGGGCACAGAGCACAGCGCTGAGCTGCGAAACAACGGAACGAGGGCCTCCTCCGGGACCCACAGCGACAGGANCGCGGTGGGGTGTGGGTGGGCCCGGAGCTGTCTGTGGTGGGGTCGTGGTGAGCACGGGGCCGTCTGTGATGCCCTTTGTCCCCACTCCAGACCGAGCGGGCGTACCAGAAGCAGCCCACGATCTTCCAGAACAAGAAGAGGGCTCTGCTGGGAGAGGGCGGCAAGGAGAAGCTGCCCCGCTACTACAAAAATATCGGCCTCGGCTTCAAGACGCCCAAGGAGGTACGGTGTGACCCCGCAGTGCTCTGTCTGCTCCTGGAGCAGTGCAGTTCGTGAGACCACGGGGTGGGGACGTTGGAAAGGAGCTCAGAGATGACCCAGTTCTACCCCCCGGGGTGGGGACACCTCCCATTGAGCAGGGCCCTCTGTATCTCCCTGATACCTAATCATTTTTTACGTCTCCCTCTTTTAGTTCACAGCTGTTCCCCTTTGTCCTGTTGCTGTGTCAGTGTATAAAGTTGGTCTCCCTGCAGCCTTCCCTTCTGGGCTGAGCACCCCCAGCTCCTCGGCCTGTCTCCATACAGAGGTGCTCCATTCTCTGAACACCCCCATGCCCTCCTCCGGACCCACAGCCCCACATCCTTCCTGTGCTGGGAGCTTCAGGCCTGAACACCGTGCTCCACATGGGGCCTCAGGAGGGCAGACAGAGGGGGACTGTCCCCTCCTGTCTGCTGTCACCCCCTCTGTTGGTGCAGCCCAGGGAACCGATGCCCCTCCGGGCTGTGAGCACACACTGCTGGCTCGTGTCCCTCTCATCCAGCAGAACCCCTTAGTCCTTCTCCACGGGGCTGCTCTCAGTGATTTCTCTCAGTCTGTACAATCTGGGATTGCTCCAGTTGAAGTGCAGCACTTTACGTTTGGCCCTGCTGAACCTCGTGAGGTTCACACGTGTCCTTGTCCAGGACCTTTTGGGTCTGTTTCTGTCGTAACAACTGCAGCACTCACAACTCCTCAGCACCTGGGTCTCCATGTCACTGTGTCTCTGTGCTGCCGGGGCTGCCTGTGTGCCCAGACACTGAACGTTGTTTCTCTCATAGGCTATTGAGGGCACCTACATCGACAAGAAGTGCCCCTTCACTGGTAATGTCTCCATCCGTGGCCGAATCCTGTCAGGTGAGTTGTGCAGCACCAGAAATGTAACCACGTGATGCCACCCGGGCAGGTAATCACACAGAGCCCACAGGTGCCTCTCTGGAGCTGCCAGGAAGCACAGCACTGGTCCTTGAGCTGCACATGATGCTGTTCTCACGATGGTCTTCCAAGCCTCAGGTGCAGGGGCTGTGACGACAGTGCCACATGGCATTGCTGATGCTTGGTGCAAGGACCCACTGCTGGTGTTTGTGCAGTGTTGGCTGTAGGACAGATACCAGGCTGTGTTCAGGGGCTCATCAAGAGGACACATTGCTCTGTAGCACAGGCTGGGAGGTTGTAAGGGGGAAGGAAGTCCTTGTGTCCTGCGGGAATGAGAGGAGCACCCCTGAAGGGACAATTCATTGTTCAGCTAGGTCAGCTAGCTCGCTGCCTTCCCGTGTTAAGCACTGCTGGTCGTGGGTGGCTCCTCTAGAGGACTCCATTCTCCAGCAGTTGGTAACAGGTCTGCTCTGGTCCCCAGGTGTGGTCACCAAGATGAAGATGCAGCGCACCATCGTCATCCGGCGGGACTACCTGCACTACATCCGCAAGTACAACCGCTTCGAGAAGCGCCACAAGAACATGTCTGTGCACCTGTCCCCGTGCTTCAGGTGTGTGCTGGCACAGAGCTCTGCTGCTCACGAGTGCTGCGTGGGTGACACGCGTGTGGGGTCTGCGGTGCTCGGCCCGGCCCTGTGTGAGCTGAGTGGGCACACGGGGCGGTTCTGTTCTGCTGCTGGTGGTGATGTCTGAACTCACGATGGTCTTCAGAGTCCCCGTTGGTGAAGGGGCTGCTGACAAAGCCTGTGGCCATTGCTGAACCAGCAGATGTGGGTCTGTCTGCATGCTGCGTGTGAAACCGCGTGCTCACACGCTCCTGTACTTATTGAGAGAGGTTAAAAAAGCAAGAAAAAGCTCGGACTGATGTTTCCAAAGGAAATGCTGAGGGTGCTGGGGGGGTTCAGAGGCTGGTGTGTCCCCATCTCCTGCACTTCTGAATCCTGGGGCAGCCCACTTTCCAGTCCAGCTGTGTTGGCTTAAGGAGCACATCAGGACCAGAAGGGAAACTCACAGTGGCAGAAGGGTTTCCCTTTGGGTACTCAGCACTCCTCCTGCACCCATGGCATGCTCCCATCTGGTGCTGCAGTTCGTGCTCACGTGGAGGGACGGACTGAGGCCCGGGGGATGAGCACTGCTATTTCAGCACAGTCATCACTGCAGCTCTGATGGTGCAAGGTCCCTTCCAGTGCCGTTCCACAGCACTGACACCGTGTGCTGCGGAGCAGGAAAGTGCAAACTGACAGCACTGAAACACCACTGCTTTCATTGCAGGGATGTGCAGATCGGGGACATTGTGACCGTGGGAGAGTGTCGGCCCCTCAGCAAAACCGTCAGGTTCAACGTCCTCAAGGTCACCAAGGCTGCAGGCACCAAGAAGCAGTTCCAGAAGTTTTAAAAGCAGCAGATGGAGTGTAATTGGGAGAAATAAAACCTTTTTAAATCTACCCTGTGTGTGTGATGTGGAGTAAACGCACGGGAATGCAGCAGCACATGTAAATGCTTCAAGCTGCAGGAGTGGCTCTGAGCTCCTCGGGGGGATGTGGTGTCAGGCAGGTGCTGCTCTGATATCTCAGGTCTCCTATGAGGGAGAGACAGAGGTTTGGTGTGGGTGAGGGTCAGGGGATGAGCAAGTGGGCTGCAGGGAGCTGGGCACAGCTTGGGCTTAAGTGTGTATTAACTGTGTTTAATGAGAGCTGCCACGTGGTGGGCCCTCACAGAGGTGTGGTGAGAACCAGAGGTGGAAGTGGAGCACCTCAGACGGGGGTAGCTTTGCTGGCAGCACTGGATTAATGGGGCTGTCCGTTGGCACCATTGCAATACTGAAAAGGGACAAGGTGGGGCATGGGATTCGTGGCCCAGCAGAGCTGTGGGACTGCATCCCCCAGGTTTGGGGCATCGCTGCTGTGTCTGCGTGGGCACAGTGGGCAGAGGGCTGCAGCTGAGCCCAGGGTGTGGGGGTGGGGTGGGGTGGTGCTCCTGGAGGCAGGGCTGGAACAATTGGGCACTGAGTAAGGCAGGGGGATGGTTGAAAATCCGGGGGCTCTTGGGACACCCCGTGCTGAATCATTCTTGCCTTTCCTATGCCTGGGAATGGTTTCCAGGTGAGCTTTGAGGAGGGGATGCTGTAGCCCATTCCCACGCTGAGCTTGTCCTGAGGTCTCTGCAGCTGCTGCCCTGCGTGACGGCCGGGGCAGAGCTGAGGGGCAGTGTCCTCGTGCAGCCTGGATGGGGCTGGAGCCCCATGGGAAGGCAGCAATCACCTCCATGAGATGCTCTGCCCCACTGCTGGTGGCTTCCCAGGGAGCTGAGGGCCCTTCTCAGTGCAGTGGGGCTGTGCTGGGGCCCGAGGGGCTGCTCACCCTGGTGGGACACGTGGGACAGAGTCCAGGTGCTGCACAGCCCCGTGCACGGTGGCAGTGAGAAGACCTCGTGCTGCAGTGGGACTCTGGTCCCCACGGAGGGCCACATTTAGGACAGATGATGTGTGATGTGCTCCCACGCGTGGGCACAAAGCACTGCTCAGCCTCCACGCGCTGCAGAGATGTGGAGCACTCCAAGTGCAAAAGCTCAGCTGTGCTGCACTGCACTGCTGCCATGGATCTTCCAGCAGGAAACCAGCTCACCCCACTGAGGCTGTGGGGGCTCAGACAGAGCCCCTGCTCAGAAATGTGGCTGCTGAGGTCTCCGGATGGGACAATGGCCAACAGGACAGGGAAAGGCCAAGTGCAGCTGTCACAGCAGGAGATGGCAGAACACCTCCAAACTGTCCTGCAGGGACTCCTCAGAGGAGGTAATGCTGCCAATCCCCCATTCAAAACCTCACGTCCCCTTAGGAAGCAGTGGGGAAACTCCAGGTTCCTCCCAGAGGTTTGGGGAGGGCTCCTCTAGAAGGTGGTGTGGTACGAAGCCCAGCTCCAGCACCTCTACACCGACACACACTGCTCGGGAAGCAAGCAGGGGGAGCTGGAAAACGGGATGTGCTTGGAGCACTACGAGCTGGTGGCGACCATGGGAGTGTGGGGTGGTGCTTAGAGGGTATTGCCTTTTCAGAAGGGGTGGGCTATGTAGGAAGAGGGGATTGCCCTCTGTGTTAAGGAGTGGACAGACTGAGGAGCTCCCTCAGCATCGTCATCAGTGACATCAGTGATGGGTTTGAGTGCACTCTCACAAGTCTGCTGATCATACCAAGCTGAGGTCAGAAGGAGGGACCATCCACAGGGACCTCAACAGACTCCAAAGGTGGGACCGTGTGAACCTCATGAGGTTCAGCATAGCAAAGTGCAAGGTTTTATGCCTGGGTTGGAGTAACCCCAGGTACACGTACAGACCGGGAGAGGAACTCCTGGAGAGCGGTCCTCAGGGAAGGACCTGGGGGTCCTGGTAGATGATAAACATGAGCCAGCAGTGCGCTCTTGCAGCCTGAAAGGCCAATGGTGTCCTGGGCTCCATCAGGAGAGGGGTGGCAGCAGGGACAAGGGGGGGATTGTCACTCTCTGCTCTGCCCTCGTGAGGCCCCATCTGGAGTACTGTGTCCAGATCTGGGGCCCTAGAACAGGAAAGGTGTGGGGCTGTTGGAGAGGGTCCAGAGGAGGGCCATGAGGATGATCAGAGGGTTGGAGCACCTCCCCTGCATAGAGAGGCTGAGGGAGCTGGGTNATTGTCCCTCTCTGCTCTGCCCTCGTGAGGCCCCATCTGGAGTACTGTGTCCAGATCTGGGGCCCTAGAACAGGAAAGGTGTGGGGCTGTTGGAGAGGGTCCAGAGGAGGGCCATGAGGATGATCAGAGGGTTGGAGCACCTCCCCTACATAGAGAGGCTGAGGGAGCTGGGTTTGTTCAGCTGGAGGAAAGAAGGCTGTGAGGAGATATCATCACACCCTTCCAGTGCATAGAAGGGGATTATAAACAGGAGAATTAACTTTTCACAAGGGTAGGCAGAGAGAAGATGGGGGGAATGGTTTTAAGCTCAAGGAGGGAAGGTTTAGATTGGATGTCAGGGGGAAGTTCTTCACAGGGAGAGCAGTGAGGTGCTGGAACAGCCTGCAGAGAGGCTCTGGGTGCCCCACCCCTGGAGGTGCCCCAGACAAGGTTGGATGGGGCCGTGGGCAACCTGGGCTATACCACATTCGGATGTTGGTGGCCCTGCATGGGGCTGGAACTTGATCTTCGGGGTGTCCTGCATCCCAAGCTGTCCTATGCTTCTGTGATCTGTGAAGGTCCCCTCTGATTGAGCTGCTCCATTCCAGCTGCCAGGAGTTCTGAGCACATGGGAGCAGCACTGTGTGCAGCAGCACCATGCTCATGATGTGCCACGTGAGAAGTGCTGCTCTGTGCCACCAAAGCCGCCGTGCAGCTCCCACACATCCCTGAAACCCTCTCGAGAAGGGCAGTAATGAACTGTGGGGTTCATCCCTCACCCAAAGTGTCCACGGAGGAGGTGACTGCCAGCACCTGTGTCGTCCTGATCCCACTCATCAGTGCAGTGAAGCCCCCCAGCTCCACACCGCTCCTCTCAGCAGCAGAAATCAATGCTTCCACCATTCCTGTTGGGAAACACACCCTGGTCAGTTCAGTGCTGGAAGGAGCTCTATCCAGCAGCTGTGTAACATTCCCGTTGACACTGCAGCAGCAGATCACAGAGGAGGTGACTTACACAGGGAATAGATCTCTCCATGAAAGGTCAGCGTGGACCCCACTGAGGAGTGCTGTGTGTTCCCCAGCACCCCAGGGCTCATCCCCGGCCCCTGGTGGCCCATCCCCAGCTATGGCTCATCCCAACACTGCAGGAACAGGGACATGGCGCTGCCAAACCCCATCCCCCCCTGCACCAGCCCAGCCCTGAAGCAGAGCTGCCTGTCCTGGGAGCCCTGCAGTGACAAAGCTGTGCCATTGAGCACCACGGAGTGTGCAGAGAGGGCACAGGAGGAGAGCGCACAGCAGCAGCACTGTATCGGCCACCCAGGATCGGCCCTGAGGTGTCCCAGCACATCCACACCTGGTGCTGCACAGAAGGACTGGGGAATGTATGATCCTATAGTGGTGATCCACGCTCCAGGATGGGGGTTCTCTGCTGCCCCTCATCCCCAGAGCCGTGCTGGGAGCACAGCCGTTGTGTGGATGCGGTGCACGGTGGATGCTGTGGCACTTGGAGGTGTTATGCCTTCCAGGGATGCCATTGCTGCTTGGGGATGCTCTGCCTGCTCAGAGATACCACGGCCACCTGAGGGGTCACCATGGCCACCTGTGGGGACGCCGTGCTGCTCAGGGATGCCATACAACCATAGAATCACCCAGGTCAGAAAAGACCTCCACGCTCATCCACCTACAACCAATACCTTCCCTCTACACCACATCCCTTAGTAGCACACCCACACATCTCCTGAACAGCTCCAGGGATGGTGACCCCCCCCGCTCCCTGGGCAGTCTATGGCAGCACCTGAACACTCTCTGCGAAGAAATTCTTCCTACTTCCCAACCTGACCCTCCCCTTGGCACAACTTGAGTCCATTCCCTCTTATTCTTTTGCAGTTATCTCCTTCCCCATGCTCCTCCACATCCCTAATGCAGTCCCAGACCCAAGGAAGTGTCCCTGAGGCCATGGGACAGGATGCTGTGGCATGGAGATGCCGCGGTACAGGGGATCTGTGTGAGCATCACACTGTGGCTCCACTCCCGGGGTGACCCCACTGCACGGGACTGACATACAAACCCAATGTCCTCATGGGGTGCAGGTCTCCAAGGGGTGCAGCTCTGCTGTGGGGCTGCAGCAAGGTGTGGGTCAGGCAGGAAGGCGAGAGGAGACCTGAGCTGCACTGTTCCCTGCATCCCTGGTGGCCTCCCAGGAAGGGACGTGTCCTTCTGCAGCCTTCCATGGGTCCCTGCACCAACCCCTCCACCCCACAGTGCCCCACACGCAGCTCGGCTGTGCTCTGGGGGTTTGTCCCCCCACAGATCCTGGTGCATCATCCCAACTGCACTCCCAGCCTCTCAGTGCTGGACAGACACACTGTGCCACCCAGGACAGACGTTCTGTGTCCTTTCCCTGTGACCCATCAGAGCTCCTCCTGCCCGGACCCCCCACGCAGCAGCGCAGTGCCAGCAGCCCCTGCATGCTCACATGCATGCACGTGGGCTCCCGGGTCACTCGGACATCCCAGATTTGGGGACCTCGCCCCCTGCCCACCCCAGCCCCCCCCAGCATCACCCGCCTGCGGGGGAAGTGGAGCACGGCAGGATCTGCCAGGGCTGTTCCATCTCCGCAGGATTTGGGCGTCAATCTGTGCATCTCTGCTGGTGGAAGTGGTTTCCAGGACAGAAAAAATGAGAAATGCTGCTTGGCTCTAATTTTGGATCCCCGCCGCCCCCAGGAGCCGCAGTGCTGTGTGGGGGGAACAGAGCAGCTCTGCAGGGCGAGGGAAGGCCGGGGCTGCATCCCTGCTCCCAGCACCCACACCCCTGACTGCGGCCCTGGGCTCTGCCTGCAGAACATTCCTGGCTCTGTTTCCCATCTCTGCCCAAACATTGCCCCCGAACCCACACATCCCAGTGCCTCACACGGAGATCCCATCGCTGCTGGCGCTGCTTTGCTGTCAGGGTGCAGCACTCCAGGTTTTCATGATGCCACGGCCGAGCTGCTGTGCTGTGCTGGAGACAAATGCTCCCTGAAATCCATTGCTGTCGTTGCATTGACCAAAGCAGAGCTCTCTCAGCTCCCATCAGACGCACGCGGTGCTCCCAGCAGCCTGGTGCTGCCCGCCCAGCACATCACCTGCACAACCATCCCTTCAACTGCGTGCGTCTTCGGGGGAAGGAGAGAACCAAAACCACCGAGGGGCTCTGACACATCTCCAGGTGCGTGCAGAAAAAACCAGCATCCCCCAGAGGAAAGCGCTGTCCTCAATTTACATTGTAACTGACACCCACACCAACAAGAGGAAGCCCTGACGTGCCCAGCCCTTACTGCCTGAGGCTCCTCAGAGCTGCGAAGGGCACAGTCAGCCATGAAAACCCCCATCCCATCCTGTTCTACCCCATCCCATTCTATCCCCATCCCTATCATCTCATCCCATTCCCATTCTCACTCCCATCCCCAGCCCCACCCTATCTCTACCCCTACCCCTATCACTATCCCTATCCTTATCTCTGTCCCTACTCCCATCCCCATCCTCATCCCCATCCCATCTCCATCCCATCCCACTCCTCATCCTATCCCCACTCCACCCCATTCCTATTTCAGCTCCCACATTCACACTTCCCACGTTGACATCACAGAGTAGAGCAGCACGGGTGATTTTCCAACAGATTCATTCTGTTGGTTCAGCATGAGAAAAAGTGTGCCAGGCAGGAGGAGCACCGAGTGGATGCCAGACCCCAAAGGTCTGCGAGGTAGGATTCACAAAGAAAGCCTTAAAACGCCGCAGGGATCACAAACAGCCACCAGCACCTCCTCCTGCAGCAGCCACGGTGCCAGCCAACGTCCCCAGCCTCAGCACCACGACCCCCAGGCACAGTGGGTTCCAGCGGGACCCCCTGACACACCCCATGCAGGGAGGAATATCGGGGCCAGGAAGGATATCAGGGAAAATCTTTTCTCCCAAAGAGCAGTGATGC
>VXAB01003716.1:0-18695 GCA_013399175.1 Odontophorus gujanensis
TATTGTCCTATTTTCCTACAATATTATATAGTCTTTCCCTTCCTCATACATTCCTAGCTATTTTTCTTACACATACACAATGCACCTGTGTCCCTTCAGTGAAGAATCTAGGATTATGGCTCAGGATACATAAAAGAACTTAAGAACTTCTAAAAGTAGTTCTGTGTGCTTAATAGAGGGAAAAAAATCAAAGTTCTTGAGGATTCTTTTCAATCTGTAATATATTTAGATTGCTTGTTTCAATAAATTAAAGCCCATTTTCAACAAGTTAAGTTGAGAGCACTCTGAGAGGCAAGAAAATGTAGAGCACTGAGAATCTGCAGCATGTATTTGTATTCATCTGTTTCTTTGCAGATATCAGTCACTTTCTGACAGCCCAATGGCTCCTAAGTGGAATATGGGAAATATAGCTCAATTCATTTCCATTTCAGGCTGAAAGATGCTTCTAAGACATATGTCCAGGATATAATTTAGTCTGTTGGAACCTGTGTTGAAATTGAACTTGTTTACTGAGTATAATAAAAATAGAGTAAACAGCAGTAAATAGGACTGTGTAGGCATCTGAAGGCAGTCACGGTGTATGTACTAAGAATCAAAGGATGGAAGGCTTCTCAGACTCATACAGGTGCCCAGGTTGTAAGACTGCACCGTGCTGCGAGGAATTACTTTGTCCTAATGATCTCCTCTTGGCACAGTTCTACTTGTAACTTGCATTAAAACAAATTAGCATCCTAAGTACTTATCTCATACAAACCTTTATTTAAAGATAACAAAAACATCTCTCAAATCCTGACACGCTGAAGTATTGTGAGACATTCTCCTCCTGATTCTATAAGGAATGGACTGTGATCTGCTGGAAGAATATCTTGGGCAAAAAGTCACACAAGTGAATAAGCACACATATGCTCGTAAGTACGTCTATGCGTATTATTTTGCTTGCACACATTCAGACAAACTCAAGCCAGTTACACAAAAGTCAATATAAAAGAAAATCCCTTCATGCTGACATGCGTGAGCATCTTCAGTCCACGAGGTATTTATTTAGCCATGAGAAAATGCATGGAGAAGGTTACGGTGGAAGTCGTAAGCCAAATGTGAAGGTTACTCTGAGAAAAACAGAGATAACAGTTTGCTAGTGAACCGCAGCCGTTCACGGTACGAACATGGAAGACATCTGTCAATGCCAACGGGCTTACTATCAGAAACTGCTAATGGGAATAAAAAGAAAATCTATCCAACTTAAATTACAGTTGAAGCTTTAAGCGTAATTGGCCATTAGCAGCAGTGGAAACCAGTCAGTGTTGTACTTTTCACCGTCTGAGGGCGGAAGGCATGGGAACGCCGCCGCAACAACAGGTTTATGTTTCATGTGAATGACAGAAGCAGCAGTGAGCAGCGTCCTTCCTCCTCCGGTGTTTGCTTTCCTCGCAGCGCCCATCCGTGCTCCAGGCCCGACCCTGCGAGGAGCGGCACCGCCGGGGAATGAGGCGCACGCCGCGAACACGACCGCGGCCTCGACGGAAACGCTGCCAAGCATCAGCAGCGAACAGAACCTGTTGAGCGCTATTATCCGTTTTAATACTAATTAACTGATGCCGTGGTACACCCGGCAAACGAGCAAGATCATCTATTGGTAAAAATTCATCGCGTTTCGCCGACAGACCTGCAACGCATTGTTAAACTACGTACAAGGTGACGTTGCATTTCACGAACGCAGATAGATGTATCCTAACCGGGTCATCCCGACGCCCACGGAGGCCACGCGAAGCAAGGTGACGGATGCGGGTCGGCATCCCAAACGACCGCCTGAAATCCACCCCAAACGGCCATAAACAGCAATCCTACCAGACTCCCCCGCACACGAACTTCTCCCGCATCAACTCCAGCTCGTTGCCGTCTCCTCGCTAGCTCCTCTTCTGCTCGGCCGAGGCAGGAGAACAGCTCCCAGCTCGACAAAGGAGAACGCTCCACCCAAGGCGGACATGCAGGCTGCAGCTGACACGCGCTTTCAGCAACATCTACCGCGGAGGGATGGATGGATGGAGGGACGGACGGAGGGACGGACGGAGGGACGGACGCCGCCGCGGCCGCGCCGTGCCGGTAACAAAGCGCCGCCGCCCCCACCCCGCTCCGCTCCGCTCCGCTTTGCTCCCCCCGCAGGGGGCTCGCCGCCACTCCGCAGCTCCCCGCAAAGCCCGCGCTGGATTGCCTCCTTTCCGGAGGCAGCGGGCAGCCGGCGCGGCCCCACGGGGCACTCCGGCCCTACGGGAGGAGGGAGGCGGCGCGGGGCGGGGAGTGCGCGGCGCCGCCTGAAGGCACCGACCCGTTTTGCGAGCCCGGCGGCGCCCCGACCCCTCGCGCCGCGCCGCCCCTCGCGCCTGGCCGGGCTTTACCTCCGACAGAGCCCGGCGGCCGTTCAGCAGCGCTCCCAGCGGCCGCCGGGGGAGGCGGTGGGCCGGGGCACAGCGCGCCGCTACACGCCGGGCCTCGCCGCCGCCGCCGCCGCCGCCGGAGTGTGTGCGGGCGGCCGTGCACCGAGCCCAGCGGGAAGCGTGGCCGAGGCCCTTCGCTCTCTGAAGCCGCCGCTCGGCCTCGGGGAACGCGGGGACGTTGGGAATAGTACGGCTTTGTTCCGCTTCGGGGCCGAGCGCGACCTCATGGGGTGCTCGAAGGAGGCTTCGGGGGAAGAACGGCTTCTGCCCGCGGCACTCGTGCTAAAAATGCCGCCGTGGGGACGGAGGTTTGGGGGCTCAGTGCCGCCGAGCACGAGGCGTGACCTAAAAGTGGAATACGCGTAGCGCTTGGATGCGCGGAGCCGATGTTTTCCTGGCGCTGAAATAACAACTTTGCCATCTTTCCGTAGTTTTCCCAGAGGTACCGCGGCATCTGAAGAGCGGCAATGGACCCCGAGGCGGAGGTGAAGAAGCAGGTGAACCCTTTCTACTGCAACGTAAGTACTGCGCGATGACAGCCGTAACTAACGCTACGTAACTGCTACAGCAAAATCGAACCGATCCGGGGATGCGATGCTTTGAGGTTTGTTTCGTCTATTTTTTAAAATCTTGAGCAAAATCGGTGCAGAGCCGGCATTTTATTTTAATTAATTAATTAATTAATTTTCCTTGGAAAGCTTTGGCTGCGTTTTGAAACGGGTGCTTCTTTCCTCACCCACTTCCTGTGTCGGAAGGAAGGAAACAGGCATCTCGATGTTAGTACAGGATCCCGGGTTGGCTGAAGGCTGACATGCGTTGCCTGGTGAGAGTCGGTGCAGAACAGGGATTTTGTACAGCTGTGGGGGGTATTCAGAGCAGTGCTGCATTGCAACACCCTTCTTTCTTGTGTTTACTTGCTGCTAGCAGTGGGCTTCCTCAAGTTGACCCCCATCTGTAGGTGACCAGTGATAGAACCCAAGGGAAAGGCATGGAGCTGCGTTAGGGTAGGGTCTTGTTGGGGTTAGGGACAGGTTCTGCACCAGATGGTGGTGTGCATGGAACAGTTTGCCCAGAGCAGTGGGCATGGCCCCAAGGTGTTCAAGGAGCATCAGAATACTGCTCCTAAGAACAGGGATTGAGTTTTGTGTGTTCCTGTGCATAACCAGAGATGGACTCCATCATCTTCATCCATGTCCCTTCCAACTTGGGATATTCTGTAATGGCATCCTGCTAGAAGTGCACATAGTGCAGGGGGTCTGGCAGTAAATCAGAGACTTAAGATAACAACAGCCTGATACAGATTCCTTGCTGTTATCTTTCCTTGTTACAAATCTATTTGCCATTTTTTAGTATCTTGAAAAACTTGCTGAGGTTTGTTGGTTTGAATTCAAACCAGACAAGGGAGTTTCAATTACTGTGCCTGCCCTACTCCTTACAAATACTAGTAATAACTATAGCTGTGTTCACGCTGGCTTCTGTCAGTGCTGAGTTGCTGGTTTGCTTCTCTTCTGCTCAGTTATGAAGTATTTCCATTTATAACCCACAACAGCTTTCCTTAGTAGCATTTTTAATGTTCTTGCAAATGTTTCCTGTGTGTTCTCTGTTCCATACTGTGTGGTCCTTAAAAGCTTAGAAATTTGAAAGTTGCACTATTTTTTCAAAACTTGAAAAGAAAGTATTTTCAGAGGCTGCAAGGAACTTCAGAATCCCAATTAACAATAGCTGTGAGGTCTTAGCTGCTACGTGTTCTGCAAATACAGATCACATTAACATAAGCATCATTTCTTAGTTTAACGTTGATTATTGCTATTAATGATGTTCAAGAAGGTGTAATAAAGAGTTACCTTCCCAAAATAGATCTCTATACTTAACGAGATGGGTATAAAACTTTATGGGTAGAATCAGATGTTTGTCTAGTTGGGAAAGCTCTCCTGTTGGGTCACAAGGCTCAGAGAGGCCCCCCCTTTCTAAGCTCCTTCTCTGAGAGAAATCTGGATGCAGCTAGGCCCAGTCTTAGTCGCAGACTTGCTCAATTGTTGATGTCTAAAGGATTATGTATAGCCCTTACGAGGGTCAATATTTGCCTGTTAGAATGTCTCAGGGATTTGCATTGAAACAGGTTTGCAAAGTTGAATGGTCGATAGTTTAGTGAGGCAGCGTATAAAACAGATTCAGTAGTGCTGTTGCTAAATACACTAGCTGCATTGGTGCTAAATAACATAAGGCTAGATGTTAATTAATCAAGCTATATTAACAATTTGCCTGGATGTGCCTGCCAATGGGGAAAGGAGGAGTCAGTGTTCCACCCCTCTCTCTGGTTTGTTTTACCGAGCGATAAGACAGTGACTATGGTGCATGTTACTGTCACAGATCAAGTGCACTGAAGCAATTTATCATGTGTATTCTGAACAAGATATAAACAGGGGTATGAAAAACACTTGACTTTGCAGAAAAACAAAGAAACTTCTGTTGGTTCCTTAAGACCTCATTTTCAGTTCCCCAAAATGTGAAGCATTGTTCCTAGGTTCATTATCATACGGTTTTATGGTTGCCATGTTTTTGCCAGGCATTTGTTCTTAGAACCCCTCACGTGGATGTTCTGAGTCAGTATAAAGATCCCTGCTGATTAATTTCACTTCATTTCAGGTTTTTGGGGGTCTTTTTTCTCCTTAAATGGCACTGGAATCAAACTTATGTTTCTAAATAAAGGCCCTCTTTTAAAGTGGAAGATTATACTGCAGCTCTTGATTAAAAAAAATAGGTATCTTAGGAACTGGTTCCTCTTACACACGCATGTTGGTGTGTAACAACCATGCCTTCCTTCTGGTTCGGTTGATAGGATGTGAGGAAAATGTTGGATCAGTCTTTCCTTATACACACAAGAATATGCCATGAGATAGCTGCAGTGTTCTAGTGACACCCAAAACTTCTATGCAGTGTGGATATTCCTTTTAATTACATTGTTATTTTGGTGGTCTTGGAACCTCATGAAGAAAAGTTTTAGATGAGGCTTTGACTTGTCTTTAAAGAACAGTACTTTTGTAGAGCTTACTTGTGTTGATATCTCAATTGCAGAAGTGATTTGTTTTGACACTAGTGGTGTTATCTTTTTTTTTCTACTGGCTTGTATGCAGTGCTAGAAATATACTTCTGCTCTTTAACCTAGATTTGCAAAATCTGGTGCGCTTCTGCATTGAACTTGCAGACTCACTTCCTTGGATTCAAGCACAAGAAGGTAAGATCAGTTTTTCAGTAAGATTTACTTAACAGTAGAATGTGGGTTTGAAATATCTTTTTTTTTTTTTGGTACATTAATACCATCAGAAAAGGTGCATAAAACTTTGTGTCTTGTATTTTGGATTAGTAACCAGAATACGTCAGATTGTTGGAGAATACAACAATACAGTAAGTCCAGAATGGAAATATTTAAATCCTGTGCATATTTTTGCCTAGTTAGATTTTTTTTTTTAAAGTGTAATATAATTTTCTTGAAGTAATCTAGAGTGTTAATGTAACTTCTCTTATTAACAATGAAACTTCAGTATTGCTATTTTTTGAATCATGAGTGACTTTTTTTCTTCACTGGTGGTTGATGATTTAGGTTGAAGAAGCCCTGAAGGCTCATGGCATTGGTAAGTGCAAGATTTTTTACTTCCTATTTTATTTTATAGATGTACCTTTCAGCCTTCCCCAGTTTAGAGGAATAAAAAAGAAAAAGACTTTCTCAAGATTTGTGCACCTGTTCTGTGTTCTTTAGTGATGTAACTGTATGAACTTACAGAAAAAAAATAATAATGTGAGGAAAGTTCATTAAAATGCATTGGCTACAGTTTGGACCATCACCTACATTAACATTTTGAGAAACATCAAAGAATTTGAGACCTTCACGAATTAAAATGCATTTACAAAAATTATGCTTCCTAAAGCACTATTCAGTGCACACTTCCTATTTGGTTTTTAGAAGAGCTTATTAACCCCTCAGTACTGTGTCCATGCATGGGGCCCCGAACACAAGAAGGGCATGGAGCTGTTGGAGCAGGTCCAGAGGAAGGCCGCAAAGATGATCAGAGGGCTGCAGCTCCTCCCCTACGTCGACAGGCTGAGAGAGCTGGGGCTCTTCAGCCTCAAGAAGAGAAGGCTCCAAGAAGACCATATAGCACCCTTCCAGTACCTGAGGAGGGCCTACAGGAAAGCTGGGGAGGAATTTTTTATAAGGGCATGTAAGGACAGGACAAAGGAAAATGACTTAAAACTGGAATAGGGTAGATTTAGACTAGGTATTAGGAAGAAATTCTTTACTATGAGGATGGTGAGACACTGGAACAGGTTACCCAGTGAGGCTGTGAATGCCCCCTCCCTGAAGATGTTCAAGGCCAGGCTGGATGGGGCTTTGAGCAACCTGGTCTAGAGGGAGCTGTCCCTGCCCATAGCAAGGGGTTGGAACTACATGATCCTAAAGGTCCCTTCCAACCCAAACCATTCTATGCCTCTGTCATCTTAATAATTAATGGAAGCGAAGGACTTTGATAGGTTTAATTTATACTTCAGACTTCTCCAGTTTTTTATGCACTGATCTTGTTCCACTAGGAATGAGGGCATAGCTATAGCTGTTCTGCTACTTCATGATGCACCAAAATATATTTACAGCTTTGTACATTGCACAACTCATATTATGAGTTTATTATTTCTATTATAGTTTTCTTTAGGTTCTGCAGCTGCAAAACTATCACATACCATATGTGGACAGGAGAAATATCTGACTGGGGAGGAGATAGCTGCAGAGCTTTTAAGAAAGGTGGGAAGGCTGTGGGCTGAATTGAGTGCCCTGAGAGGCAAGAGGTTTAAGTGTCTCAGGTTCAGTGGATTTAAACTCATCTGCTGTGGTGTATTAGATTAAAGGAGACTTGAAATCTATGAAATGAAGCTTTGTTAATTATAGCATAAGAGATATTTGCGTTGCAGAGAATCAATCAGACTTTTCTCTTGTTGCAGATTGCCTTCTATATAAATTAAATTACAGCCAAAATTACTTACAATTCAAGCCACTCTTAAAGAATTTGATTTTATATGTACTTATCCCCATGCTGTGAGATAGCTAGTGGTTGAATTGGTCTTTCTCTGCCTGCTTCTTTGTTTTAATAGAGACATTTGTTGTTGTTTGGTATAAATGTGCATTGTCTTCCTCTTTTTTATTTCCTGAGGACATCACATTGAAATTTTTGTCTGTGGGTTTCTTTAGTTTAGTTTTGTTTTGTGTTCTAGTTAAAACTGCGAGTGGCACAGGGGACCAAGAGAAAGCACCTGCAATAATTCCTGACTATGGTAAGAATGTTTAACACCCCTACCACCACCTACCCCCCCTCCAGAAAAAAAAAGAAAAGGAAATAGGCAAAAGAAAATGTTTTGAGGTACAGATGTCTGAACCACAGAACATTTGGAGTTGATTTCTATCAATTTTATTTCTGATCTGAAGTACATTTTATAATAGCACCTAGAACAATACTTAAACTAGGTATTACAGAAAGTGAAAATAGAACTCTATAGGTTATGTTACTTGATAGCTGACTTATTTTGTAATGTGGGGCCCATCATAAGCAGGGATGCACTTACGAGTGTATTACTTAGCAGATGTTCTCTGGGCCAAAGATTGAATTGAGGACTTCATTGCATTTTGGAGTTTTGTGACACGACTTCAGACTGTGAAGACTGACTGGTGGGTTTGTAATGTGAGATTACATAAAAGCAGTTTTATCTTACAGTGCAAACAAAGCCAGAAAGGTATCATGGACAGACCTTGGAAGAACAGCTTAATACATGTAAAGATTCTGAACCTGCACTTGGTGAGAGTTTTTAATTGTATAGTTGCTTTTATAATGTTTATCTTTGTAAAGTATTGAGTTATTTTTTAAAATGTAAGCCTTTATTATACATTATCTAATTCTACTGAATGTACATTGATACCTAGTGGTTTGGTTTGTGAGGGGACTCATCTTAGTGACAAAATTGTTGGATTTAATGTGGAATGTTTTTGTGGTCTAGAAGCAACTTGAGGTGGTGTGACAGTAACACTCATTTAAGTCAGTTTCTTTCTATTTTGTTTTGTTTTGTTTTGTTTTGTTTTGTTTTGTTTTGTTTTCTTCTAATGTAGTGTCCCATCCTGTGGAGCAAGGGGAAAATGGGATGGACAGGAAAAATATTAAAACATATAGAGAAAAACCCTCAATACCCCTCTTTTTTGAATCCTAGTTGCTATTAATTTTTAAGTAATTTTTTTTTTTCATTGTGTCAAGTTCTGTGTGGTGAACATAAGGCATCTTAAAGACATTTTATGTCTTTGGTGTTGAAGAAGTCCAGAAGACAGGACAGACAAAACATAAAATAACTTGTTTTGAAAATCTTAATTTGTGTGTTTAACATGCAGTATTGATAGTTTCCTTTAATATCTCTTTCATAGATTATTTATTTCTGGTTATTTGTTTCTTAAGCTCCAAAATACTGTTTAAGCGAACATCTCACTTCCTAACCTACTTTTTTTTTATTACTGTATTTTTTTTAATCAATGCAGGACTTAATTATATAATTGAATATCGATCAAAAGACAATTTTCCTTTTCTCTATGAATGTCAACTGTGCCACTGTAAAACAGGACTTAGCAACATGTTCATGCATGTTTGTGGCTCCAAACACAGACTGGCATACCTGGTAAGATTTTACTTTAAAATAGTTATGTTTTATTGGTGTGGATTTTGTTTTGTTTTACCAGAGAATTTGAAAATGGTATGTTTTAATTAAAAAAACCCTCTTTTTTTAAGCTGTTACGTTTTGACAAAAGCTTTTATGTATTTAAACTGTAAGCATGCACATTAGTTAATGTTTTAAAACATGGATTTAGAGTTCACCTCGTCGGTAATCCATATGCCTGGGTGTTGCTGACACTGTTATTTTATTTTGGTTGACCAGCAATGCCAGTAACGAAATATATAACTATAAGTTACTACAAGTAGACTTTTTTAATTAAAAAATGTATTTTAAAGGATTGGATGAATGAAGAACTTGTCCCATCTTTCAGAAGCTAGTGTTATAAGACATACTGCATTGGTTCTGCAATGATGTCCTTCTTATACATCATTCTGGTTTTGTTCATTCACTCAGCTGGATATGCTCAGTGAGACTTGTATTGATGGTTTTTGTGCTATTAGCTCTTGTATTTCTTGTTAGCTTTGAATTGTTGCCTTCAGTTCTGAATCTTACTGCATCTGTGTTGTATTCTTAAATACTGTAAAGCATAGTAATATTTCAGCAAGGATAATGTTTAATTCATACACCTGGGATTGATTAACCTTAGTGGGACAGGCTAGTTCTAAATAAGAACTAGAGGTCCTTGTGACCAGCAGTCTATATAGATGACTAAGTAGTGTACCTTGGCATCAATGGATATTAATAGCAAACTGAGGTATGCTAACAAGTATTTAACCAGTAAATCGGGGAAGTGATTATTTCCCTTTTCACATTATTTCTTAGTCTGTATCTAGAGTACTGTGTACAGTTTTGTGCTCCAACAAACAAGGAAGTTACTGATGAGATTGACCAAGTCCAGCTGCCAAAATGATGAGGTTGAAACACTTCTCCGTTGAGGAGAAGCTGAGGTATTTGGACTCGTTCAGATTGGAGAAGAAAAAGCAGCAGGAGAATCTGGACCTTCAGTACCTCAGAGGAGGTTGTGTATAAGACAGTCACGTCCTCTGTGGAGGTGCATGGCAGGAATATAAATTCAAGCAGGAAGATTTCCTGCCTGATGTAAGATTTTCACTATGAGGACATTCAAACATTGGAGCAGGTAGACCAGAAAGATTGTGAAATGTCTTTCTTCAGTGCTTTTCAAGACGAAGTGGACAAAGCCCTGTGCAGGCAGTTCAGATTTGAGTGTTGAGCTTGAAGATTTGGCCTTGGTCCTCTGTTTTTTTGCAATTATGTATCTAAACATTTTAATATGTTCTGTTTTGTATATATACAAGTTGTTTTTTCTCCCTTCAGTATTAACTGTGCTAGATCTTGAAAAGGTTGCATGGGGTAAATGTGATTTCATGATTTGCATTTCCCTTTTTATCTAGAAACAACATTATCCTGAGATAGCAGAATCTGATGAAGTTAAGGGTAAAGGCTCTGAACTAAACAGAAAAGTGAGGCAAGTTGCATTAACAATTGAGAAGAAAGAGGGAAGAAAACAATTAAAGGTATATTTCTATGAGAATTTCATAATGCATACAATTGTAAATAAACTAAAAATGATTTCTTTTATGGTAGGTGGATATGCTCGGGATGATAGGAAAACTTTTAAAAATTCTTTTTAACCTTTATTACAGGTACTTTTATCTACTTATTACTTCTTTCAAGAGTACCCTGGATGCAATTTTCCATTGGTGGTTCTCTTCATAATTATGTCTTGTCTGAAACAATATTCGAGCTACTGAGCAGGAACTGTAGGGAGCACAATATACAGAATATCTGTATTAATATGTAATTAATTCCCAGCTGTGTGTGCAAAGTAACTTGTTTCATTGTTGCTAGGAAACTGCCTTTTATACTTTCCCAAATGTATTTCTGCTTTGTTAGCATCCTGTGGCAGTTGACAAAAGAACCAGATTAAAAAAAAAAAAAAAAGTAAGGAGTGGAAATTTGCAGGTGAATCTGGGGTTCTCAGCAATGGCCTGGCATCATAGGAGCACTGTGAGCATAAATTGTTGAGGGGCAGCGCTATTAGAAGCATGTTCAAAAGAAGATGTCTTCATATTGCTTTCAGTTGTTGTTCATACCACAACAGTGTTTGAAAAACAACTTGATTCAGGTGCTTATCAGTCTTTATTCTGTGCCTTAAATTTGTACTGATTTCAGTGTCTATCAACAGTATGCTTGCTAAGCAGTGCTTCTTGGCAAAAGCTGATACTAATAAGTATTCTTTTTGTACAGGACCAAAATCTTGTTAAATTATGCAAGGTCTGGCTTTTGGCAGACTTGTAGGTTCTTAACATCTGGAATTTGTTTGCGCACAGGATATTACTGCTTTCAAACAAACCAACATAATGTGATTAATACTCCTCCAGCATGATTGTGGAAATAATATACATATATATTTATTTTCAGATATTTCTTGATGGATATGGAAATAATTGATTCCATTTATATTTTGTAGATTGTTTCTAAAAAAAACCCAAACCAAAACAGTTTAATTGCATCCGTAACAAAATCATCCTTGATTTAAGGAACTCTGAAGTATAGAGTGCATAAAACCTGTTATTAATTTCATTGATATAATTTTCAGAAACCAGATATTTTAGTTTTTACATTTATGTTAGATTTTATATTTTATATCTACTCAGGGTTTTACATTGTTGTGTTTAATGTTACTAGTTATACCAATACAAAGTAAATATTTAATGAAATACTTAAGATTTTATCTGCAAAATATCTAACATAACTGTGTCTTATTTACAATAATTATTTTATAATATATATACTATTATATATTGTTTTTTATTTTATTTTATTTTATAATTTGTAATAATTATGTGTATTTTTTAGGTTGTTATAGAAGCTCCGGTAATCAGGAAGAGATGGCAAGAATGTAAGTGCTCACTGGGATGTAAATTGTACATTTTTAACTTGGGTAAACTTGTTTTAATCTAAGACAATTATTTCAGGACAGGTTGAAAGATTTGGTCAAAATGACCTTGTGTGCATGTGTTGTTAGGTGTGTTTTGTAAGGACTGATACACTGAAAATGTGTTGGATGAACGAGTTAAGTTGTTTTTTTCCATGAGCAACTAGAGGGGCCTGTTACTTATGTCTCCACTCTCTCTCCCTCTTTCCATTCTCCCCCTCATCCTCAATACCAAAAAGTCTTCCTTGTTTCATAAAAACCTTTGTTGTTTTTTTTTTTTCACCTGATAACAGCTGTAGCCTCCTCAGNAAAAGAAAGAGATTTGTGTGTAACTATAACCAGGATTTAAAGTATTTAAAACTTTTAGTTAATCTTTTATATGTTGACACATAATAACGCGTACAAACTTATTCTTTTAATGTTTGTAACTAATAATGCACAGAAAAAGTGCTAGTTAAAATTCATATGCACTTTCTGAACCACTACAAACAATTTCCTTTTAACTTCTATCAAGATATTGTCCATCTTGCTACATTTCAAGCATGTTTGTTTAGATCCTGATGCAGATGATAGCCCTTCAAAAGCTAAAGTTCAGCATGTGGATGCGTCACTTAGTAATGAAGAAGGAATAGACTGTAAAAATAAGGATGGAAAAATGCCAGATCCAATTCAAGGTCAGAGAACAGGGGTTTTGTTTGTTTGTTTTTTAAACTTGTACCACTGCATGAATTATTTATTCAGTATGTACTCATTTATGGCTTCAATAGCAATGCTTTGCTGTAGATGTTGTGTTTACACAGTGTGTCGACGTGTTCAGTATCTGGCAGGCAGAAAGAAAACTGTCTGGGTTTATTTAAAGTTGCTATAGTGGTTACTTTAGAACAGAAACAGGATTAATAAGCAGAACTTTTAACTGTTTTTACTTTACTTTTTGGAGCAAGGGACCCAGGTTCTTTTTGAACATACTGACCATTCTTCTGTGTCAGAATAAAAGCAAACTAACAGAGAAGAGCTGCAAGCCAGACTGTTCAGAGCACAAAAATAATACAAAGAAAGTAAACTGGCTATATATTTTTTGNTTTTATTTTATTTTATAATTTGTAATAATTATGTGTATTTTTTAGGTTGTTATAGAAGCTCCGGTAATCAGGAAGAGATGGCAAGAATGTAAGTGCTCACTGGGATGTAAATTGTACATTTTTAACTTGGGTAAACTTGTTTTAATCTAAGACAATTATTTCAGGACAGGTTGAAAGATTTGGTCAAAATGACCTTGTGTGCATGTGTTGTTAGGTGTGTTTTGTAAGGACTGATACACTGAAAATGTGTTGGATGAACGAGTTAAGTTGTTTTTTTCCATGAGCAACTAGAGGGGCCTGTTACTTATGTCTCCACTCTCTCTCCCTCTTTCCATTCTCCCTCTCATCCTCAATACCAAAAAGTCTTCCTTGTTTCATAAAAACCTTTGTTGTTTTTTTTTTTTCACCTGATAACAGCTGTAGCCTCCTCAGTGTTGGCTGCTCACAGGCTTTCTGGGGAACTGGGCAGGAGCAGGTTGGAGCTCAATGTGTACATTTACCAAGCTGTCCAGTAAGCCTGGTATGCAAGTCTCTTAACCTGTGGAAGAAAACCTTTGGTTTTACCAGCCATTGGTCTTAGAAAGCTGTAGGAACATGGTGTGTGTGAGACTTCTCCACTCAGTTTAGTCTTCCACAACTTGCATGATACCATCTGGGTGGACTGGCAGTCCAGTTGTAGGCTGTTCTAGGAAATGGATAGGAATTGTTACAGAACTCTTTATTTTTTGGGCTTGCATGGAGACTTGGATTAAAACTGATGTACAAATTTTAATGTGTATTAATATATAAAGTATGTCTTAAAATATCTCTGAAGTAATATGAAGACTGTTTCTGTGGTGATCTTGATTAGCAGTGTCATACTCTCAAGAGGAGAGTTAGCCATTTCGGAGCTAGGGTGGAATTTTGAAATCCTTTCAGTTAATGAGTCTAATTTTGCACATGGTATGGCATTCTACTATGTTTTATAATATTTAATTNACAGGGGTTTTGTTTGTTTGTTTTTTAAACTTGTACCACTGCATGAATTATTTATTCAGTATGTACTCATTTATGGCTTCAATAGCAATGCTTTGCTGTAGATGTTGTGTTTACACAGTGTGTCGACGTGTTCAGTATCTGGCAGGCAGAAAGAAAACTGTCTGGGTTTATTTAAAGTTGCTATAGTGGTTACTTTAGAACAGAAACAGGATTAATAAGCAGAACTTTTAACTGTTTTTACTTTACTTTTTGGAGCAAGGGACCCAGGTTCTTTTTGAACATACTGACCATTCTTCTGTGTCAGAATAAAAGCAAACTAACAGAGAAGAGCTGCAAGCCAGACTGTTCAGAGCACAAAAATAATACAAAGAAAGTAAACTGGCTATATATTTTTTGAACATTTAAAATACCTGATTAATACTTATTTTCTTGAGAGAAAAAACAGAAATAAGTTACAATTAGTGAATGCCATGTAATGGAAGAAGCATCAGAAGTTACTGCTTGTAAACTTAATGTCAGAGGGGGAAGTGGGCTACTGTGTAAGTACATTATATTTATTCTCATTCAGAATATTTCTGGTCAGAAATACAGTCTTGGTTCAGCCATGAAGCACAAGTATTTGATATTTAGGTTTTGATTTTATTTATTTGGGCACCTTACTTATATTTTATTAATAGTACTCTAAAAAATTTCAAGAAATACTTAAAAAATCAGAATTTCAGAAAACTGTTACTAAGTATACTGGTTTTTATTGTCTTTAGAAGAAAAGAATGTTCAGGAGGAGCAGGAAAACTGTCAGAAAGAACAGGCAGTACCAGATGAGAAGGTTGAAACTAACAAGGCTGTTGAAAGCACTGAAGGTGACCACACTGAAGAAGGCAGCGAAGGGAACAGTTCTGAAAAGTAAAACAAAACCAGATAAATCCATCACCCCTGAACCCCTTAAATTATGTGAAACTAAACTGCTTGATGTTTGTATTTATTAATAGCAGTACTGGTTTATTTTCATTTAAATCATCCACCTTTGTGTGGGGGGCAATGCCTTTAGCATCAACTACTTTTGTGCAACACCAGGGACCTCAGGAAAGTGTTCAGTATGAGAAAGTGTGCACATCAATGAGTTTTAAGACTCGTCCTCCAACGAATAGTTCACTAATTTTGCTTTAATGACATTCTTACAGAGTATTTCCTAACTTTAAACCAGTTGTATATCTATCAGACCTGAAGGGCTGGCACCTTCTGCTTATTTAGGAAAAGGAAAAATGTCTTTCTGTAGACTTTTGCCTTGCTGTTGGGGAGACATTAAGAATTAGTTGCAATTGAATTCAAGTCTGTGTTTATGAATCTTTACATTTATTTGTTCTGTTTTCAAAGGGCTGTAGCAGCTCTTAATCTGGCAAGTAAATTAGTTTGTAAGCATCAGACATAGGGAGCTAATAAAATCTCAGTCATTCACATTTGGGTTTCACCTGACGCCGATCCTCACTGTGCAGTTCTGTGCTTTAGATTTTAAGAACAGAATCCTTAAGGAAATCACTCACTAGTCTGGCTATTAGGGCAGGTCCTGGGTGATCGTGATCTTGGAAGGTTGTAATTTCAGGACTGTGCAAATATGGGTTAATAAATTTAAGCCATATCAGTCTTTGTATGCTTGGTATTACTGTGGCCATGCTATAAAGCACTACTTTGTTTCTTTTTTTTTTCTTTTTCCTGGCCACATCTTTGTAAACACAAGTTTGTTGAAATGCTGGTACAGATTAGGAGCCTTGTCTTTCTGCAGTGCATGCAGAATGCTTGCAGGTTTTACTACCAACATCCAATTTTTTCTTAATTCTGGCTTTTATAACTTACATAGTAGCTAATTACACACAAAAACAACAACAAAACAAAAACAACTAATAAATGAACTTTACAATGGTATCTGGGCCCACTGAAATGTTTGCAAGGAAGTAAGTGACCTTTCAGAGACATCTTTCAAAGTGTAGTGTGTCAATAATTTAAACTAATTATCAATTGCCTGATAGATAAAAAAAATAGATAATTTGTGTGCGTGTGTGTGTCTGTGTGTATTATTCTAATACAATAAAAGAAATAGCATATGTTTTCTATCCAAAGATGTGAGACCAATGTACAGCTGCAGGAAGAAAACAAGGAAGTCGAGGTGAATATTTTTCCATTAATGGGTTGTTCCAGTTTACACAAAGTTGGGATTATAATGACTTTATGGCAGTGATGTTTGCTTTTGCTTACTCAAAGTAATACTATTATGAAGAACAAATTACCCATGAGTTACTAAGCAAAAATTTCACAACATTTTTTCTGATATTGTTGTGAAAACACATTTTTCTGTGCAAGCACACACAATTTTATTAGAGCAATTTTATCTAGAATAACCATAATAATTATTACTGTTTAATTTCAGTTCTAAGTAGTGCACCTAATAGATGTTGTTTATGTTAAACAGCAAGCATCTGTGGCAACTACTGAAGAATTCACTAGTCAGGAAGAACTATTGAGTTACCTGGTAAGTGTTACATCATAAGCCTTGCAATGTCATTCTTGAAGAACTTTCACAGAATTACTAATTGCTCAAAAATTACTCATTTTTATTAGTAATCAGTCAATAACAAGTTCTGAATTAGTAGTTGGTAATTAATATTACTCAAACATTTGAGATAGGAACAAAAGGGAAGAGGCAGTTTTCAAGGGATAAAATGTGGGCTTACTTAAAAAAGAAATAAATTCTTCTTCTTCACATTGTAAAAGAATTGGCAGAACAGCTGAATTCTGCTCAGTTGTCAAAAATCTGTGTTGTTTACACATTCACTGCAAGAGTGGTAAGTGGTGGGAATGGTAATTTTGTTAAAAGCTTCTGTGAAGAACTTAATGAGTATCTTAACTGGTGGTTACTGTGAGTCAACAGCTGCATGGCAATTCAAGCAGTATTTACTCTACTGTGTGTGTATGTAAGTGTGTCTGTATATCTATACATCTTTCCCTTTTAACAGTGAAACTATAAGGATTCTATCTTACTGGTAAGGGGTCCTCTTTCTTCACGTGATTGTCCTCTGGCACCTGGGGGAGGACTGTTGGGATTGTTATTGAAAATTGTTTAGTGTTAGCATTTTTATTAGTCATATTTTCACAGACTGCATTATGTGTTTCTATTGATTTTTGCTTTAATCTCTTCCTCTTCTAAAAAAAAAAAAGTTGTGTTATGTAATGGAAGGTAATTATACGAGTATATTTTCTGGAGTTGCTCTCCATATCATGCAATGATTTACAGTTTTTTTTAATGATTATTCTTACTGCATAGTTTTTAAGAGGGAAAAATCTGTATGCTCATCTTTTATCATTAAAATAATTTTCTTATTACCTGATAGCAGACACATCCTTGCCTGACTTGACTCCTTTTCCTCCCTAGTTTTTAACAGGAGACACAAACACTGTTAGCATTAAAAATATAATCTAGTCCCTGTTATCCTGTCACGTATGACCTGGTGCTAGTTCCTGGTGATTACTTTTGTCTGGAGTGTTTAAAGGTGTTTGATTTCAATCAGGACAGTAGCTTATTAGCATAGCCACAAGTATGATGCACATAGCTGTCTTTGTGAGGGCTCTTAGCACTGCAACTTTCTTTTCAAAGAGAGCCCTCTGATTTTCCCTTTGGGCTTCTTCAGAGGTATTATAAGGGGAGGTGGTGTATATCTTCAAGTTCAGAAGTGTTGTCTTTTTGCTGCTTTGTGGAGAAGTGGGTCATGACTATCTGGCCTCAGGGAGGAGATTGCTTACATTCCTTTGAATGCAAATAGCTCAGGTAGAGATCAAAACACTTAAGGAAAAGCATTTTCCTGCATGTTTTTTTTTCCAGGAGCATCCCAGAGTTATTTCTTTCCAAGTGATTGTCTTGGTTAGCTGCTGCAGTGTTCTGTTAGAAGCCTCTCCCATTTGTCCCCTTCCACTGTGGTTTCTGGGATTAAAAATTGAAATTTTACTTTCTAACAGCAGCCATACCTTACAGAAGGATAGAAATACAAAAATGAAATGGTTCTTTCAGGATTTATTTATATGTTGTGATACTTGTATTATTTTGTGATACTTGTATCTTTTAAAGGCAAAAATTATTGAGTTGTGAATTTTATTTTTTTTCCCAGCAAAGTTTTGAGATACTAAATGAAGATGATGCTGCTTTTATCCTAAAAGTCACACAGACACTCACAGATGCGTTGGTGGAATATCGTCAACAAGCTGCATCAAAAAAAGTAATGAGGTTTTGGTTCTACAACTCTAGATTCGTGAGATGAGGCATTTTTGCTATTACAGATAATTTACTTAAAATTACCATGGCAAGTGTATTGAAAGTTTTGGCTGTTATATGCTTGAAGAATTTTTGAAGTGATGGCAGGATAGACTTACAGCTTTTTTGTTGAGGAGTCTCAATGCTCTTTGTCTTCAAAGATACTTTTTTTTACATTTAATTTACTTTTTTTTTTTTTTTTTTTTTAAAAAAACAAAAATGAATCACATCCCTTTTTCACCAGCCTTTCC
>VXAB01003716.1:18711-48145 GCA_013399175.1 Odontophorus gujanensis
AAATTTTTTTTTTTTCATTTATTTTTTTTTTTTTTTTTTTTTTTTTTTTAAAGAAAACAAAATGCATTGCATCCCTTATTTCCCATGCTATCCCTTGCATCTTAAGTTTTTCTTCTAATTCACCCCTTTTCAGTCCCAACCTTTGGTTTTCTCATCTCTGCTGACCTCCCTGACAGTCGTGTTCTGTATTTCCTTTCCCAACCTTATCCTGCACTTCATTCACTGTGTAATCTTAACATTACTGGCATCAGTTTCCTTTCTATACGATTTTTGGCTTGGTCCTACTCTTAGATTGTTCCTTTTGAGGTCTCTTTCTTGCTCTACTATCAGAAACCCAGTCCCTTTTGGCTGACTTGTCTTTAAATAACCACAGTATGAAGGTGTCATGTTAGGTGATATAAAGTTCAGACTCCACACTGACATCCAGCAGGGATGGTAGGAACTTTCCTCTCGTTGGTAATCCATTTGACATATCTGTCATTGGAAATCATGCCCTTTTTGCCTCCTGACTTTTCTCATAGAATTGTCAGTGTCAAACAAAATTTTCCTTTGCTGTAGCAGCTACTCCTACTACTCCAGATACGTAACTACCTCTTTATTTTAAAAGGTGAGGCTAAGTGGAAAATGCCAAATGAGATACCAGCCAAACAAGTTGAAGGGAATCAGAAAGGATCTGATTCAGGAAAAAAAAGTGTGGCAGTTTTTTACTTTATTGTCAAAAGCCTTTATTAGTTCAGATTTTTATTGTAATTATTTATTTCCCTGTGAGATTTCATCTTTACTGCTTTCTTTCTGCTTCAAAAAGTCAGTACTTCTCCAAGATAAATTTCATGCCTATAATTCTCATTATTTACTCCTTTTAACTTCCTTAATACATTTACATTCATCTTATCCCTGTTGTTATTTCATAGAAGATTTTTTGTTGATATTCATATATAAAGAGGGCAAAATACTTCAAAGCAGTTGATTTCTAACTGAAGTAACTTCTAGCCTACTAGTTACTGGTAAAACTAGTCAGCAGAAAAAGTGATGTCTCATCTGTTTTTGTGGTCACTAAAATGTGGCATTGTCATTTTAGAGTTTTGTTTTGATGAAGTGCTGAACACAACTATTTTCAAACTTGTAGGACCTCTTCGATAATGAACGTAATGGAGAAGAAGCGTTGGAACATTCTACAGAACAATCTGAGCTGACTTCTGCAGGTATTAGTGATTCTGGTACTGGTAACTTTAGCATAATTGTCTCAAATTGCTTTAATCTAAACACTAGTTAAGATTAAATTGCAGAAAGCTGCTTTTATTTTACGCTTCTCTAAAAGTAGAGTTTAAAAGCAGAATAAGGCCAAGTAACTTAGATTAATATCTATACATCCTCTACAGATGTATAGAAAAGGCAGCCTACTAATAAGCATTCATCTTATTCTAACTGGGTGATCAGTTCTGATTTTCCTCTAAAAGCAGTTCTTTCTAAAGAGGCTTTCAAAGGATAGCTCTTTTGTTTTGTTTTGTTTTGTTTTTTTTGGTGTATCTTCTTCTGTTTTTGGTGGAGAAGAGGCTTAGTGCAGGTCTAGTTCTAGCAGGATGGTAGCATAAACTAAGCTGTGTTTAAAATTTGTGTGTTTCCACTGCTTGATTTCAGTACTTCTGATAAATCTTCAAAAAAAAAAAAAGAAAGAAAAAAATCTTGGATTTCTATGAGAGGATTTCATTTTCAGTATTAACAAATTATTATTTTTCATGTAATTTTGTAGGAAGTACCACTCTAAATTTGGAGATAAATATTCTCAGAGTACTAGTGTATCTGTTTTGTGACATTTTTTTTCTATACAGTGGCAGCTTTCTTTTCTGTAAAGCTTAACTTTTCAAGACCTTAGTTAATGCAGTACTAATAACAAAAATTGCAATTACTTGCAATATAAAAGAATTTGAACTCTTAGATGCTTTTTGTAAGTGACAATGGAAGGAGCTTTTACTCATATACCACCTGTGCTCTCCCGGGATTTTCTGTAAATGGAGGTCATTCTTGACTCTTCAGTTGTGTGAAAATATTAGTGAAGTTGGATGCAGCCCTCGCTAATGATGCCGCTGTGCTAGACTGGAAATGTTTGTTTTGAAAAGCTCTATTTAGAAAACTAAGTAATGAAGACTCTTCAGAATCTTCTCTAGCTGAAAAACAGTATTAATTTTCTTTAAGACTATTCAAGCAGCCGATCAGCTAAGAAGTCCTTGTCAATAAACGAGGAAGATGAACTGCAAAACTTTTCAACTGGCTCTTCGGATGTAGCACATGAGAACAACATCACCACTGAATTTTTGAACAGTGTAAGAAATATGGATGTTGAGGAAGTTACTGCTACTCTACACAAGATAGCAGCTACAAATCCAGCTTTCAGAGGTATTTCATGTATACTTGAAGACACAAATATGTATGAAAATGTACATAACAATTTCAGTAGCTCTGTGAAACGTCAGTAATTATATGGGGCAAAGAACTTTGAGATACTAGAGAGGCTGTTGCCTTTTAATTTTTAAGCCAGTTTGGGCTGCCCCCACATGGGGGACACCTGTCCTGGCTGCATCCACTCTCAGTCTCTTGCCCACCCTCAGCCTACTCAGCGTGAGGGTAGTGAGTGGGGAGAAAATGGGAGAGCCTTGGCACTCTGAAAACTGTCATTGGCAAGAGTAATAACACTGCTGTATTATCAGCATTGTTTTAGCCACAAATCCAGAACACACCACCACATGGGCTACTGAGAAAGTTAACTTCATTTTGTGCAGAGACAGTACAGGGTTATAGAAGATCTTTGGAAGTACCACCTTCTGTTGGCTAGGTGAATAGAAACTATTTAGAAAAGCAGGGTGGAATTTAGTGAACGCTTGGATAAACGTGATCTGCTCAGAGTGATGGTATTAGCAATGAATAAGAAAATTCTTCCATGTAGACTTCCTGGAGATGTTTGAAATGGGAGTCAGATAAGGTTATTCGGTTTGTATAGTCAGTCTGGAATCCAGGAAGCTTTTTATAGATAGTTCCCAAAGGATTTTTGATAGATCAGAGGCTTTGAATAGAACTAAGTTGTGGGAAAAGAAGGACATCTTTGCATTGTTTAAAAAATAAACAGATAGCAAATGGACTATTATTTTTTTTACAGCATATTGAGGTCCCAGTAGAACTGTGGTCCTGTGGTTAAAGACTGTGCTGTTTAAATGACCTGGAAAAAGGGATGAGTATCTGAATGACAAAATTCTGTGATGACAGTGCTGTTCAAAGCATTTAAAGTGTTGGTTGACTGAAAAAGTTAAAATACTCCTCACTGAATCAGTGGGAATAACAGCTTACTAGTCTGAAGAACAAGCTGAATACAAAGAGATAAGGAAGGAATGAAAAGCAAGATGAGAGTCATTATTTTGTTATTGCATAAACATGCTTTGTATATATCTGGAATAGAGCATGCAGTTCTATTTTCCCTTATATTGTATCAAGGACTTTAGAGCTGCAGTGGTTTAGAGGAGGCAACAAGATATGGGAACAGTTTCCATATAAGAAGCAATAGAAAACTAGAACTGCTTTTGACCTGGAAAAGAGATGACTGAAGTTATAAGCAATCTGTAAAATCGTGAGTGGGTAAAGACAGCAATTCTGGATCAAAAGACATAGGAAATAACAGATTGCTAAGCTTAGAGTACAGAAGGAGCCCAATTTCATTGTGGTCAAAAGATGATTCTTTATGCAGTAGGTAGATGATCTATGGAATGCTTTACAAAAGAATGCTGTGGTTATTAAAATATCGTCTGAGTTCTTGTGTCTCCTGTCTGGGTCAGACAGTGTGAGACCCACTGAGCACTACTGAAAAGTTTACCATAGCAGACTTGGAAAGTTACTGGCTCTAAGGAATAACTGAGGCTGGGAGAATGTACTATTCTCACAACCCACCAGACTTCAGATACACTTGCTCTGTTCTTCCTTTAGCATTTGGTTATGGCCACTATGTGGTTGTTACCACTTGAGCTGTCCCTGTGTTTCTTATACTACTCCCCTACCAATGCCAAGATAGTGTCCATCACTTTCATCAGAGCAGCATAAACTTCTTGCTTGTGCTCAGGAGAGACCATGGACTTACAGGTACAGTGATAAAACAGAGCACTTCTAGTAATGCCTTACAGTAAACTGCAGAGGTAGTGACAGGACGAGGAAAATGGCTTTAAACTGGAAGAGGGTACATCTAGACTATATATTAGGAGTAAATTCTTCACTGTGAGGGTGGTGAGACACTGGAACAGGTTGCCTAATGAGGTTGTGGATGCTCCTTCCTTGGAAGCATTGAAGACCAGGCTGGATGGGGCTTTGAGCAATCTGGTCTAGAGAACGGTGTCCCTGCCTGTAGCAGAGGGTTGGAACTACATGATCTTAAAGATCCCTTCCAACCCAAACCATCTTATGATCCTGTTGTCTTTGTAAGTCAGTAACAGACTAGATGGGGCTAGGCATACCCTTAACTGAAACAGTGCAGCTTTTCACAGGAACATGGTTTTCAGTTTCTAGGCAACTACATAGTGCATTTTGCTTGGTAACGGGGTATTTTTTCACTGAATAAGAGCTCCAAACTCATGTTATCAGTCTTAAGTGTTTCAGTATAACTTGTGCTTTTAAATGTTGTATCATCAAAGCACTTAGTTTTTCTTTTTCTTTCTATTCTTTTCTTCACCTGTGACAAAGGAATGGATATACCAAATGTTGTAAAGATCCTGACTGAAAGTGGGACTCTGAGAAGACCAAGCAATGGCAGCACACAGTGACGTGGTAGTTAGCAGAATTAATATTGCAGTGTTTACTTTCTGTAAGTTTTAAATCATTCTTTTGCTTAATATGACCTCAGTGTAGCTGATTTTGCTATATCCAATTACAGCACTATGTTCTTTTAATTAAATAATTTGGTTTTGAGATTCTTACTAATTTCTCCTATGGTGGAAATATTGGTGGAAATGCTTTTATTTTCTGTTGGCCTGTATTTTTAAAATGGGTAGCTGTTATTTTCCTGAATACCTTTGCATACTGCATATTAGCAGTCTGATCTCTTCTTAGTGATTCTTGTGGCTCTTTGTAAGAGTTAATCACAGAATTGTAGGGGTTGGAAGGGACCTCTGGAGATACCCCTACTAAAGCAAGTTCCCTACAGTAGGTTGCACAAGAAGTTATGTAGATGTGTCTTGAATATCTCCAGAGAAAAAGACTCTGCAACCTCTCCAGTGTAATGTCACCATCAAAGAAGTCTTTTTTTTCCCACATTTACATGGAACTCCCTGTGTTTCAGTTTGTGCCCATTGCCTCTTGCTCTGTTTCTGGGTGCCACTGAAAAGAGCCTGGCCCCACATGCTTGACTCCTGTCCTTTGGATATTTATAAGTCTTGATAAACTCCCCCCTTAGTTTTCACCAGACTAAAGAGTCCCAGGTCTTTCAGCCTTTCCCATAAGTTCTTGAACTGGAAAGCCCAGAACTGGACAAAGTACTCCAGATGTGGCCTCACCAGGGCAGAGAAGAGGGGGAGGAGAACCTCCCTTGATTTGCTGATCGTGCTCTTTTTCATGCATCTCAGGATCCCATTGGTGTTCTTGACCACAGGGGCACCCTGCTGGCTCATTGCCAGCTTGCTGTCCACCAGGACACCCAGGTTCCTTCTCTGCAGAGCTCCTCTCCAGCAGGTCAACCCCTAACCTGTACTGATGTGTGTGGTTATTCCTCCCCAGGTGTAGGACTCTGTACATGACCCTGGTGAGGTTCAACAAGGGCTTCTCTGTCCAACTCTTCAGCCTGCCCAGATCTAGTTGAATGGCAGCACAGCGTTCTGGTATGACAGTCACTCCTCCCAGCTTTGTACAGTCAGCCATCTTGACAGAGGGTGCATTCTTTCTCTTCATCCAGATTATTGATGAGGATCTTGAGCAAGACCGGGCCCCGTACTGACTCTCAGAGAACACCACTAGCTGCAGACCTCCAACTAGTCACTACACCACTGATCACAACCCTCTGAGCTTTGCTAGTCTGACTGTTTGTCTGTTCCACAATTCCTAAGCTTGCCTATGAGGATGTTGTGGGAGACAGTGTCAGAAGCCCAGTTGAAGTCAAAGTACGCAACATCTGCTCCTCAGACCCACCTACCCAGTCAGTCCTGACATCATAGAAAGGTACCAGATTGGTCAGTCATGATTGATTCACCATCACCTTGGTGAATCCATGTTGACTACTAATAACCTTCTCTTCCATTACAGCAGTCAGCAGTACAAATGCATCCTGCAGCAAACAGTCAAATTATCTCCTGTGGCTGCAGGGCCATACTGAAAGGCTATTGAAATTAGAGATATCCACCCATATAAAGATTATGAATTGGTCTCCTGTTTTACAATAAAGATTAAAAATTATAACAAATCAGTGCTGCTGGTCCAATTCTGAGAAGTGTGTGGATTATAGGTAACTTTGAGAGAGTAGATTACTGGGACTGTTAGCAAATTCAACAGAAGTTGACTTGTTTGCAAATCTGGGGATGTATCTCAAGCGATGTAACCAGACTATACTTAAGAAACACTGACATGGCAGTGAAAGAATCTTTTGTCTTATCCTATTTTACCTGTATAAACGTGAACTGAAAGGCAGCTTATACTATCCTTCAATTCATGTTCTTTTAAAGTAAGGGTGGTTTTTTTTTTACCCTATAGCAATAATGTTTTTGACTATATATAGACAGGGATTCTGTATGTTAGCTGCTATTAATTTTGTAGGATGATAGAAAGATGTTTTGGATAGTTACAGACATGTGTTTGGGGAAAAGAATTCAAAACATTAGAATTGTGTGATTCAAATTTGCATCCTGAGTAGCATTCATTGCTTCTGATTAAAGCTCTTCAGCACTGCTGTCGAAAGTTGGTATAATAATACAGACATAGTGGAGGCAGATTGCAAACAAACCCTTTAATGTTAACTTAGTCTTTTTGGAGATCTGGATGAAATGGAGAGTCCTCATCTTTGTGTTTTCACATCTTCACATCCTGGAATGCAAGATGGCATGAAAAACAAGGTAACAAAGAAAGCAGCAGTTAAAGAGGATGGGAAGTTAGGAATGAAAACAGTTCAATAACAGTTAAAGAAGTTAAAACACAGAACAATTACTGCTTTAAAGTAATAATGAAGAATCTTAGAATGCCTTTAAATATGTTCTTGTGAGAAACAGAGGTGGAACCATAGCTCTTACAGCTTGTTTTCACTATAAGAGGGACAGTGTTCATATCTACTTAGTGAAGATGTGCTTGGTCAGTAAAAACATCTTAGAGTTTACATGGAATATAAATATGTTCCTGAAGTATCTGCAATAATAGCAACTTCATGTTGTTGTTTGTTGGTTTGTTTGTTTTTTCATAGTGCAGAACATTCTATTAAAATATAGACTGCTCAGCTGTTGTAAATGGCTGTCTTTGGAACATCATCTTTTTTCACTTGCTGTGAAATCCTTCCTAATGGAAATAAAATTGAGGGGAAATTACTTGGATTTAAGTATTTTTTCTTCCTCGGGTCCATTAAGCATATGCTGAAAATGGAAAGACTTCTGAATCTATAGCACACTGATACAGAACGGTTTAAATGATATGCTGCAGAGTGCCAGTGTACTTCTCAAAGACAAAATAGCAAATGCAAAAATAATGAAGTGGATGCTTCTGGAAATGTTTTGGGAAGGAATGTCTAACGTAGCATATTCAGTTGTGCAAATAATCTTCCTTTATAGCTTTCTTTTCTGGTGCAAACAGAGGCTCTAAGAGAGCTAGATTATTTTGTTTGTTCTTCTGTCTGCCTGTGTTTTGTGATGGCTTGCTATATTCTCACAGTAGTAGAAAACTGTATACCTATTCCAGAACAGTTTTTAAGGATAACATCTAAATTGTACCAGAATTGTGTGGTTTAAAAGAGAAGAAAAAAAAAAAGGCACTATCTCACCATCTCTGTCAATGATACTTAAGAAATGTTACTGACTGTATTTGATGTTATACATTGATTGTTACAGTACCATCGACACAAGAAAAAACATACCAAGCAAAAATTGATTTTTCTTTTAGCAGTTTGTTAGTTCACCATATTTTACTGAGACACCAGAGAGCTTTGGGAAAATTGTCTTTAACAAAACTGCAGAACTTGAACATCTCTTAGAAGGCTTAAAGTGGAAAAGAGAATGGTATTCACAGGTGAATTGACAGGAAATTGAAAGTTTTGACTGTGCAGCAGAAGACACTGTCTGGTGTAGGTTATAATGTTCTCTGTTATAAAGTTCTGGAAACATTCCGCTGTTATAGAATCAAAGAATCATTAAAGTTGGAAAAGAAGTCCAGCCACCAACCCCTCTCCACCATGCCCACTAAACCATGTCCCTCAGTGCCACATCTACACCTCTCTTGAACGCTTTGAGGGACGGTGGCTTCACCACCTCTCTGGGCAGCATTACGACTCTTTTGGAGAAGAGATGTCTCCTAATATCCAACCTGAACCTCCCCTGGCACAATTTAAAGCCAGTATGTCTCATTCTATTGCTAGTTTCCTCTTGTTTTGCTTCCTGTTTCTTCTAGGACTGTGATGATGTCTTTCTCAGTAAAGAATTGGTTATCCCTTTTGAAGCAGCAGGCCCTGCCTTGTGCACCTGATCTAGGTATCAGTGTACAAAATCACTGACTGCATTCCCTTTGCTAAAATTACTCTCAAGTCATTTAAGTGCTTTTCTACTTTGTAAATTCAAATGTTGGTGTGTTTTTTTGGGGAAGAAAATATTATTAGCTGGGTTCATTTTAGGAACATAATTAAAAATATTCTCATGGAGCGCAATATTGTTAATGTTTCATATACCTGTTATATAATGTTTAAAAAGCATGAAGAACTCACCCCACTGTCACTGCAGGTAGAGCGAAATAGAGTTGAGCAAGTTTTCAGTGACCTCTAGAAATTCCTAAAAAGATTCAGAGTAAATACTGACAGAAGGTAAGAGAGACACACTCATAACCCAGCATCTCCACATTATTGTGTGAAGACCATGCTTCCAGAAATTGTTAATAGTGAAGGCTGGAAGCCAGAATGAGATCCAGCTTGAAAGGTAGAGTAGCTGTGCTTAAAAAGGTGTGAAAGTGATCCTAGTATGTACTACAACTTTGAAGTCTGAGGCAGGAGAGCTCAGATTGTAGTAATTAAATCATGTAAGGCCTTGTGTAGTGAAGTGCTTCCAGTGCTGTTCTAACTAGTGGATATCCATGCAGGATCAAATCAGAACAGTGTAATGTAATCACTGAAGTGACCTGAGTTGTGTTGAGATGGGATGGGCTGCTGTGGTCAGAAAAGAAAGCAGAGTGAGACCCGCAGGCTGCCTTGAAAACCACATCAGCAGCGCACTGCAGAATAGATCTGTTCCCTTTCTGTATCTTTCAGAGCTCTGCAGAGCTGGCATAAACAAAAAACAGCGAGTGGACTCCTGAAGATGAATCCTTGTTAAATAGTGTGGGGGTACAAAATACTTATTTCGAAAAGGAAAAAAAAAATAAATAAAAGCACTTACAATCTTCTTGTTAGCAAGGAAGCTAACAGTAGAAAAAACACACCCAGCGCAGCGATTTCGCTTGAAGGAGCGACTTGGTTGGACCTCCGTGGCGGCAGGGGGCGCTCCCCGGAGAAGCGCGCTCTCCTCCCCGCCGCGCGCGCTGCCCGCCGCTCACGTGGGCGGCCGTTTCCGGGCAGGCTCTCGGGGGCGGAAGGGGGCTCCGCTGCCGCGTGGTTGCTGAGGGGCCGGGGTGGCGCGGTCGGGGCTCGGCGGCGCCGTTGTGCCCGCGAAGGAGGACGGAGGAGGGGAAGGAGGCGGCGCGGCCCTGCCCGCCCCGCGCCGGCGGCCGCCTTTTGTGTGAACCGCCCCCTTACCTACGCGGGAAAGCGGCCGCCGCGTCCCGCGGAACCGACAGCCGGCTGGAAGGCGGCCCCGCCGCACGGCACGGCGCGGCGCGCGGCCGAAGATGCGCCGGGAGGAGCGCGCGGCTGCCTAGGCGGGCCCCGCCTGCGTCGGGCGGCGGGTACGGTACCGGCGGCGGGAGGGAGGGAGGGGTGCGGGGCGGGCTCCGGGCCCGGCCCTATCCGCCTCTTGGGGTCCGCGCGGGGCCGGGTTCGGCGGATCGCGGTGTAGCGGCGCTCCGTGCGGCGCGCCGAGCCCAGTGCGAGGGAGGCCGAGCGGCGCCCGGAGGCGTCACGAGCGGGCAGGGCCGGGCTGAGGGAGCCGCGTGGCTCTTGGTGCTTCGCTTCGAGTCGGAGGCGGTGGGTGCGCTCGGCTCGGTGTTGCCGCGGGAGGGCCGGCAGCTGGACGGCTGGGGCTGCGCGCTGTGTCCCGCCTCGCTGAGACGTGCTTGGAGCCGTGCGCGGGCTTGCCGGGCGCCTCGCTGCTCCGGTGTTGTCACAGCTCTGCTTTTGTAAATGTTTTCCCTCCGTTCTGGCCTCCTGCAGGACAGCTGGAAACAGGCGCCTTGAGGTTTCTCGTAAGTTATTTCTGAAATGTGCGGTGCGAGATAAACTGCTGCTCCCTGCTAGAGGGAGGCGGTATATTTTATAGGCTTTCTCCTTTAAAGTAACTTAATTTTATTTTCGTGCGTGTATGCCTCCATTTATAAAGGTAATGTTAAGTGGAAGGCAGATGCTTCATCATAAAGGGTGAGACTTAATGTCTTTTAAAGCAAGCGTGGCAATAGACATATATAGAATCATTCAGGTTGGAAAAGAACTACTAAGAGCATCTGGTCCAACCATCAGCCCACCCCACCGTGCCCACTGACCGCATCCCTCAGTGCCACATCCACATGGTTCTTGAACACCTCTAGGGACAGTGAATTCACCACCTCCCTGTGCAGCCTGTGCCACTGCCTCGCTGCTCTTTCTGAGATGAAATTGTCACTAATATCCAACCTGAACCTCCCCTGTCACAGCTTAAGGCCATCATCTCTTGTCCTGTCTCTGTTTCCTAAGGGAAGAAGCTGACTCCCACCTCGTTATCAACTCTTTTCAGGCAGTAGAGTGTGAAAGGTCTCCTGTGAACCTCCCATTCTCCAGACTGTGCTCCAGACCTCTCACAGCTTCATTGTCCTTCTCTGGGCACGCTCCAAGGCCTCACTGTCCTTCTCATAGTGAAGGGCTGAAAACTGAACATGCCACCTGAGGTGCAGCCTCACCAGTGCTGAGTACAGTGGGAAGATTACCTCCCTGCTCTTGTTGACAACGAATTATCAGCTGTTTGTGCAGTTGAGGAGAGAAGAAACTTTGTTTAATTTTTCCCTAAAGGATACATGAGGTTTAAAAAAACACAAAACAGACAAAACCCCAAAAGGTTTATAAAACCAGAGTTGTTTTACTTGAATGCTGATGTGTCTTGTTTTTAAAGGACCAAAACCTTAGGTATTTTTAAAACTTTTCAGACGTTAAATATTAGAGCAAAACTTCAGTTCAGACGGCCTTATGTAGAGCTATGATATGGATATGAAATAATGTAATGCAGCACAGATGTACCAAACCTGAAGTCCATTGAAAAATCAGCTATGGAATTTTATTTGCTAGAGTGAGTGGTGGTCATATCCACTGTATTCTAAGTTTTGCCACTAATGTATACTTTTTTAATAACATTAATCTTTAAATGTTGAAACCTATGTTCACAATGTCAAATATTAATAATGTCCAACAGCCAGTTACCCACAGAGTGGCTCAAAAGAGAGATTCCTTTATACTGAGAAAGAATCAAGTTTATAGGCCTGACAACAGGAACCTTTAAAGCTGGATTTAAATGCTGGATGCAGTGAGATCTGGAAGCAATCAGATTTCCAGCTGTGAAATGTTAAACATCATAACCACTTTCTACTTAATCTCCTTCCTTCCCCTTTTAAATTGTAGTAATCTCCACAACTGCTTCTAGGGCTCATCGGTCCATGGATTTGTGGTCTTAATTAACAGAAATCTGAGTGTGATTTGTGCCTGATGCTGGGTATTGTGGCATTCACTTTAAAAGTATGGGAATGGTGTGGGAAGGAAGATAAGCAACCAGTGGTGTAGCCTGTTTTCTTTGATCTGGCTGATCTAAGCATGTTCTTACCTGTACAGATGTACTGAAGGCTGAGCAGAAATCGAAGCGATGGTTTGAATTTGTTCTGCTCATTGCATGTCTAGTCCAGTATGACTGTGCATCTAAGTAGAGCTGTTCATATCACTTTTTTTTAATACCTTATTAAATATGACTTAGCTTTTAAGTATCTTTTCACTCTCCATGCCCTTTTAGCCTTCTATTTTGTTGTTGTTGTTTTTTTTTTTTCCTCCTTTCTTTTTGTTAATCTTTAATGCACAGCTGCGCTTTTGAAAGCATACTGGAAGTTTGCCTGGTCCTGTATGCTGTGCTATCAGTGAAGGCCTGATGAGATCTGTGGTTTTACCTGTGCAGACGAGTGTGCTGTTTGTGATGGAGTTGTTAAACAACATGCAGATGAAATAAGACATTCCACTTAACTCTTTAGCCTTGACAAGTGTCGAGTATAGAAGAAGTTGCTTTACCAGCAGGACCTTTTTTAAAAGAAACAAACAAACTAAAAGAGCCCACAACTCCGACATATTCTGATAAAGAAGTGGAAGATGAAGATCTTCAGGTGATCTTTTTCAGTAAAGCTGTTCTCAGAGTGAAGCCAACCAAGGGAACTGCAGCATGTTTTCTAGGCACTAGGACAACTGTAGTGGATCAGCCTGCAGGTCTAAAGCTTAGCATCTTGTCTCAGTAGTGGGCAGTAGTTTATGCAGAGGAGATACGTAAAAACTGTAGCTTTCACCAGGAGTTTGCTGCTCTTTGATGGAAGATGTTTTGTGTTTAATCAAATTGAAATTCGGAATGTCTTCTTGCAGAGAATCAGGATGACTAAAAAAAGGAAACATCAAGAAGACTTCCAGAAAGTGAAATTAAAAGTTGGGAAAAAAAAACCTAAACTAGAAAATGCAACAGATACCACTTTCAAAACTAAGGCCATACAAATTCCTGAACAACTCAAAGAAGATGGAATGCTTACTACGCAAAATAGAAAACTTAACATAAAGGTATGTTCTGGGCAATACGTTCTGAATTGACAGATTGTGACTTTGACGTTTGCTTGATTTTGCTCTGCTTAGAGGGGAAGTGATCACAGATTGATGCATAGGAAGTTTGGCACAAATGTGGGTGGGAACTTCCTCACAGTGCAGGTAGCAGAGCATTGGCACAGGCTGCGCAGAGAGGTGGTGGAGTCTCCTTCTCTGGAGGTGTTCAAGACCCATCTGGATGCCTACCTGTGCTACCTGGGCTAGGGAGCTGCTTTGGCAGGGGGGTTGGACTGGGTGATCCCTTCCAACCCCTACAGTTCTGTGATTGAAGTTTCTGTAGTTAATAGAGTCTAAGAAAAAAAGATGTGTTTAAAAAAAAAAAGACACAAAACTGGGCTGAACCGTGACTGAATGACTTAAATTTCTGGGTTGGCATATAACTCATGGCTGGGCATGAGTGGAAGGCCAAAGTTGCGTGCTCTTCTAAGTGTTCGAGATTAATGCTGTTTTTGAAAGTCTTAGATTATAATGTAAGAACTGGGTTTCAAAACGTCTGCTAAGTCAGTAGGGTTGTATATATACTTAAGAATGAAAGTTATCTTGTTACCTGAAGAACAAGTGGTATCTTGTTTTTCCTGTTGTTCGAACGTTACTGATTTGTTCATTGTTACGCCACGTATTTGTATAGTATATTTGTTTAGAAATTACATTGCTTCTACAGACAGCAGTGCATTGTTAGAACAAACTCTGTGTTTTTTAATGTTTAGGAGAAAAAAAGTACTAGAATGTACGTAAGGAAGTTCAACAAGCTTAGAGTAATAATGATAACAAATGTGTTTCTTTCCTTGCAGGATTTACTTTCACAGATGCACCATTATAGTCCTGGGGTTAAACAAAATGCGCTTCTTGGGCTCAAAGATCTCCTGTCTCAGTATCCGTTTCTAATTGATGCGCACCTTTCAAACATAATTAGTGAGGTGGCAGCAGTGTTTACAGACAAAGATTCTGGTGTCAGGGGAGCGGCTGTTCACCTGCTTCAGTTCTTGGCTTCAAAAATAAGAGCTGAACAGATTGCTCCATTTTTTCCTTTGGTAAGTGCCCATCTCTCCAGTGCCATGACTCACATCAGTGAGGGAATTCAGGAGGATTCATTGAAAGTCCTGGACGTTTTATTGGAAACGTACCCAGCTCTTCTTACAGACCGCAGTAGTATATTATTGAAGAATTTTGTAGAGCTTATTTCTCACCAGCAACTGTCAAAAAGACTGAAAAGCAAAGACAAACTTTCCTGGATGCTGTCTGTTAATCCAAACCGCAGAGTAACGTCTCAGCAGTGGAGATTAAATGTACTTATCAGGCTCAAGAAGTTCCTCCAGGCAGTGGTGGATGGCTCCAATGAAATAGAAGATGAGGGGCTTCAAGAGCAAAAGGATAGTCCTCATTCTGTGAGGAACCCAGTATTTATAAGCTGGAAGGTCCATGCAAGTAATCAACAAAACGTACATCTGTATCAGAATGATGGCTTACGACCAAAGATGAACTCATCATTTAGATTGAGGTGAGAAAAGTTTAATTCCAAAATAACTTAATGTTAGCTGTATGATCACAGTTAATGGTAAACTCTGGCTTATTGATCTTGAAGGTAACTATTTAGTTCTTACTGTGGCATTGCCTCTGAAGTGTCTTTCAGAGAGTATAGGGTAATGTGAAGTTTTACTGCAGTAGCTTGAAAACTGGGAAATACTTGGCGGATGAGTGGGCTGTGTGTAGATAATGAACTTTCTTGCTAGCAAGTTAAAACTTTATGATATGATAATACTGGAAGAACAACTCTTCTCTTGAGTGTTTTCTTTTTGGATTGCAAACCGAAGACTACAAGTTATTGCAGGATATCAGACGTGTAGGGGCAAGCAGACACATTTCTCTGTACTGAATGTAAATGTATTTGTTACACAGTGGTAATGAATTTGACTGAAATTTTATGCTTTTACCTTAGGAAGTATAATAGCCTTAGAAGGAGTCTTAATTTCTTCATCTTGAAGTAACCTCTTTGTGAAATAGTATGTCTGGCTGTTTGAAGTTCTACTGAGTTTCCAGTTCTAGATGTTCTTAATTCATCAGTTTATATCTTCACCATGAATAAAAGGTGTTTCTTCTGAGACACATTACTGAAAGCGGGAAAAGGTGTAATTTGTTTAGTCACAGAGAAGTCTGTGTGGTTTTTAGTAACTCTGTAAATAGGTCTGAGGTGAAGTTTAGGGAGAAATAACTAACAATATTTGTTTCTCTCCCGCTTTTCTGATTCACCCACTCCTCAAGCCAGAGGGGAACCTTCCTTCCCCAGCTTTTTTCTTACGGTACCTTTGAATGTTGCCATCCTCAAATATATGTGCTTCTGTAGATGTTACACGTATGGTGACAGAACACCTGGAAGGAGCTACCTGGGGAAAAAAAAAAAATGTTGTTTAGCTGATACATAGCACTTTTAGTCCATAGATTTCAAAGCAGTTTGAAGAGAGACCGTAATCCTGGTTTTACTGCTGGGGAAGACAAACTACACTGAAGTGGGTTTTACCAAATTCGTCTTAAGGAGGTCAGTGACAGAAAAAAGATATATAAAACCCACTGTTTAATCCATCGTTAAGTCTCCCTCCTGTCTTTGAAGGAGACACTGAAGGAGAGGTGTTCTCCTTTAGTACCACAGGTCTTGGTCTGAATTAACAGGTCTTTTCCATCTCCGTGTTGGTGACGTGCGAGTGACTGTTTCATTCCTATTCCGTTAGGCTTCCTCTTGGTAGAGAGAGGATTACTTACAGTAGTTACAGGACTCTTATGTTAAGGTAATTAAAATGTGCAGCATATTCTTATGGAAGTGATTGTTACTATAGCATAAGAGTTCAGTCACAACCAGCGGTATCTGCTGCAGTGAAGGCCAGTCTTGAGGCAGCAGAGGGGTTCACTGCACAGTGAAAAACAGTCCTAAGGATTTCATCTGTGCAGTCAGCATCATACAGTTAGGAACCACAGAATATCAGAGGATTCTTTTATTGTGCGCTGAATGATACTCAGTGTGTGATGTTCCGTGCCCTGTAGTAGTTAAAGGTGCATTGTATCCAAGGTCTAGGAAAGTAAACTTTACATCTGGTGTCACCTGAATTGGATTCCCCTTTTCTGAGGAGCTAGATTTCGGTGAAACATCGTGATCCACTTCTGGTTATAAATACTTTCAAAAAGCCATTTGCAAGCGTGAGGAGGAGCCAGAAGAGCAGAAGGAAACATTGCTAACATCCAAAGCAAAGTTGGCAGAGAAAGCTGTTGGGAGCAGAGCAGAAGAATGGAAAGAGAAAGAATACCTGTACAAGGTACTTGAATATTCTCTTTTATTGCATATACTCATGGCTTTGGTGTAGGCTTTTTTATTTTTAAAGGACCTATAAAGCTTACTTTACTGGATATTCATGGTGTATGTTAAGAGCAAAAAATATTCTGCTAGCTTTTGTATTTGATGTGAGAAACAGGATGGATACTACAGCATGAAGCCCTTCTCCCTGAAATCTTTTCTGAAGAAGCTTAGTTCCTTTTCATCCAGTCCCAATGATGAGGATTTTCATTTATTCCTCCAGTCCCAATGACAGTCATTTCTTTTGCCTCTGCTGTGACCATTACTTATAGTGACAAAAATGACCTCAAGTAAGAGGTGTGAAAGGTCCTTAATGCTCTTTGAAGCTAAAATCTCAAACGGTGTATTTTTCTTTTTTTTCTTTGAAGAAGTCAATGCTGAAGTAGTGAAGTCTTAACTATAGGTAATGAGTCATTCAAACCTGAAGTAACTATTATTGCATCATGTGCATGCATTGATGATAAAAGGTCTCATCACCAATACTACAATAAGTTTCAACTTTATTCCTTAAAAAGTACAAATATCACTAATATTATTTTATTTTTTTTAGTTGCCAATTTGTGTTTTTCTTGGAAGTTCTGTAGGTAGGGGTGCCAAATCCTAGATAATCTAGTGATTACAGAACAAGGTTTTCAAAACAGGCAGCAGTGTCAGTGTTTGGTAAACTGTAGATCCCTTCTGAGCTTGGCGTGCTGAGTGGTCCAGCAGTGCACATCATAAGACTATTATATTCTGTCGTGTGCTAGGTCTTCCTACTATGTGTGAATCAAAGATCATAATAAATTAGTAAATTACTGGGATGTTCTCTGCCTTATGTGCTGACTGCTGCATTCTGCATCAAATTCATTTCAGGTTTGGAAAAATGGAAGGCCTGCACAACTTGAATTTGGTGTTACCAAGGTGTATGATCTTGTTTTGGACTGGAAATGGTACTGAAGCAAAACAGTAGAGCGTCTCTTCCTGCTGAGAAAGGACAAACTGAAGCTGCATTGTAAATTGGAGAAGACTTGAGTGGCTAAAATGGAAGACAGCATAGGAAATACATGCTGTGACCTGTGTATTAGATAGACAGATGCGGAGAATTAAGCTGACTGTTTTTCTGCTGATGGATACACCTGTAAGGAAGAGGAGCTCTGACTTCAAGACCAAAAAAAAAAAATTGATAACTTCCAGTGACTTCCTATTTTAAGCAGCTGGCAGTTGTTTTCCTATTTTCTGTTTCTTTTGTGCTTCCTTGACGTTCCTTTCCAAAATTTCTTTTACTCTCCAACTCTCAAGTTGTAGACACGCTACCATGAAAAATAATTGTTTGCTATTTTTCAGAAGAATGTTAGCATTTTAAGGGAAGTGACAGCTTAAAGGGCTGTGTGTATGAGTGTCTGACAGCTCCCCTCACTGATATTTTCTCCCGATGTGAAGATAAGGTGCTTTCTGGCTTTTTCTCAGAGCCACCCTACCGTTAGGGAATACTGATAATGGACATGTGACAAAAAGGTCAACGCTTCATTTGACATCCAGCTTTCCTCATTCCTGTGTCCACATGTTGGCAAAGGACACTGCACTCATCAAATGCATGCTGAACAGATTACACTTACACATGTAATCTGTTACTGTCAGCAAAATTTTATTTAGTCCTTTTGCTGTCTACCTTGAATGTGTGAAAGAGAATATCTTGAGATGTGTGAGCTTCTTTTGTGGGGAGATGTAAAAGTTTTCTTGCCCAGATACTTTCAGTGTCTGGTTGAGTTCCTGTTGGCACTGCTTCTTTCTTCTCTGGATTTTTATTTTTATTGTTCCCTGTTCCTTGTTTCAGGTATCTATTAAAATAGCTGATTGTGCATTATTATGCTTTTGTGCTGATATTCAGGTATTGCCAACTTCCCATGTTTTGTGCTGCTCTTCTAACCGGGTATTATATTTAGAGAAATGATGAAGAAATAAGACTTCAGATCTGTGTTAGCCAATTACTGACGCTATGCAATTTCAGCCAAGTCTTCTCACGTCATTAACATTTACAGGACAACTGTTCAGTAAAATTACAGGTATAAGTATATGTCAACTTTTTGTCCTGTGATGCTTTGAAGCTCCATGACGGCCATAACTGACCAGGTCAGATTTGTCTACCGTGTATTTAGATGTCTACATTGGACTTAACTCACACTAAACTTTGTAGTCTGAAAGAAACTGATGCCTTAACTGTGGTGTCTACAGTGTGTAGACAATTAACAAAAAATGCTTTAGTTTAATAAGAGAAAAGCCAGATTAAGTTGACCAGGTATGCTGGTCGCTACTGCTGAGTTTAGAGGGAGGGGGGAACGTCACAGAAAGGTGTAACTAATTGGATGACATGGAAATTGCAGAATCATCAGAGGAAACAGCTTTGTCTCTTTAATCCAATCTGAACTTAAACTACTTTAAGCAAGTAAGTAAGTGAGTAGTGATTCAGATCTGATTTTGAATGTATGTCTGTAAGGAGAAGCATCTTTGACAATATCATTGAAAAGGATTTAGCGGGAAATTCAGCATACGTTTTTTTGCATGTATTAGGAATTTAGAATTATGGGAATTCCTTAGCATGAGCATTCAGTGAAAAAATCTTCATGGAATGCAGCATCAGCACTTGGAAGTTGAAGTTGTTATTGCTCTTCTGTGTTGTTTTTATTTTCCCCACATCAGGTTTTTAGGAACCCATTCAGAAGCTTCTGTATTGCTTAAAAACAGCAGGAGTTCTTCAGATGTTACTTTCTTTAAAGACTTTTCTTTACAGAATGGATATAAATTGTCTGAATTTATCCAGGAGCAGAATTTTGTCGTCAGTGTGGATAATCCCTAGAGAAGTGTTCTGAGAAACTTGTTTTTCTTGCTTTCTAGGATATACATAGTTTAAACTATCTCTTTATTTTTTGATAATTTTTGTCTTCATTAGCAAGTCATTTTAATAATTTTTGAGCCAGTCACTCTCCAGAGCTTTATTCTAATTTAAACCATCACAATGGTAATTGATCTATTTTTGCTTAATTATTTTTCTATGATTATGAGCAACCATTGTGTTAGTTAATAATGATTTTCAGCAGTAACTGTAATAAACCTCATGCGTTTGACAATACGTTGTAGTCAGTTTCATTATTTTGCTTCAGGGGACTTAAAGCTTTTTTATTCTGTTGTGCTGAGCACAGTGGAATTTCATCTGTTGCTGGAAATTGATATGATAATGGAAGTCGTATTTCTCCTTTTGTGTAGACTTTGTAAGAATGGGAAGTGAAATAATGACATGTAAGAAGCTACTCTAGAAACACAAATATGTGGGGAGACTCAGGACCAGGTTTGTTGCACTTGGTTTGAGCTCCCTTTTAGATTGAAATATCTAGCAAGAAAAAAAGGCAAACTTAGTGTGTTAAAAAATATACTTTTTGTATAAAGAAAGCAGGAAAGTGGTTTTGCTCTAAGCTGTTTTTAAAGGTGTGATCTTTATCTTTTTTCTTTTTTTTTCTTTGCTTTTTGTCGTATAGGTCTCTGGCAAGTGTAATGGACAGTGCAGAAAAAGGCCTGTCCTCGGCTGAAAATCTGAAAGGTTTTATTGAGATAATAATTCCATTACTGATTGAGTGCTGGATTGAAGCATCTCCTGCACAATCAGCTCCCATTCTCGGAAATCTTTTGGAATCAGATTGTCAGCAACTTATGCAGCAAGTGCTTAGTATAATACATTTGTTGTGGAAGCTCACAAAGCGACACGATGAAACGTACAAAATGGTAAGGGAGAACTGAAACGGGGCGTAATAATGAGAGTCCATTTTTGTTCTGATCAGAAACCAGTGAGTTGGTTGGTGAGCTGGTGACTGGAAGTAGTGGAAGTATTTTATTGAGTAAGAGACAAAAGGCCTAGGCTTTGAGCAAAACTTGAGTTTGGATTTTTTTTGTTTTAAGTCTTTAGGGAAGAAACCAGTGAACTCATTGCTCAGTTCAGCAGTAGTCTCCAGGAATCCTTGATGACTGCAGCACAGAAGGTTTTAAGACTGAAAGTCATACTGGAGAAGAGGAGCATTGTCTCCCAGATAACCTCTAGAATATAAATTTGAGGAAATGTGGAGGTGTTTGTTTGTTCTTTTTACACATTGAAAAGTTTTACACACTGGAGAAGCAGAGGTAAAAACAAACCCTAAGCCTTTGGAAAGGTAAGGGATGGGTGGATTGAAATCCTCTGACTGATTGGTAGAACTTACACTGCTGTGCCATGACTGGTAGTATCCCCCATGGCACCGAATCAAAGCATCAGGTATTTTGAAAACCATCCTTGAAACTTTTTTGCTCTGATTTGTCTCTTTACTTGATAAATGGACTGCCTTTTTTGTTACTTCTGCTGCTCTTCAGAAGACCTTGCAAGCTGGCAAATGCATACTTTCCATTTCAGCTCTTGAGACCAGTTGGAAGGAGCATCTTGGCAACAGCTCTTTGTCATGTTTTGTCTGTGTATGGGTTTGTAGAACTGCTCTGTATATGGAACATACAGAATAATTACTGGAAAAAAAATGTAGAATCAACCCATTAGAGCAGGGTTAGCCCACATACACAGCCTGAGGGGTGAATTTGATGTGTCCAGACAAAACATCCTGTTCCCATTTACCTTTTCATCCTTTTGCCAGGACTACTTGTAAGTAGGCAGGAAGGAGGCTTGGGCACCTGCTGCTGCTGACCTTTTTTGTTAGGCTACTTCAGGGCTGCAGCCTTTGGCTGTGGGGTGCCTGCCTCTTGGACACATGGAAGAAGTACTCCTGTGTCAAGGTGTGAGACTTTTTCTGTATGCACAGTTGCATTATGACCTTAGGGTGTTTAGAAGAAAAATGATGACTATAAAACTTATTTTTTGAGGATACTGTATATTATAATTGTATCCTCTCTATTCCTTCATAGTCACCTTTATACTTAAAAGTACATTCAAATAGAGCTCAGTTTGAAAATGAAAGTGCTGCTTATTCAATAAGTCTTTGGGCTATAAGGGCCAAAGTGGTTATTGGAGACATCAGCTCTGAATGTGCTTGTTAATCTTGGAAATAGTTTGGTCATTTTCTTAATACTTGAAAATAAGGATTATTGTGCTAGCAATGCAGGCTTTTGTGTGTGTGTGGAACAGTGACTGGGTGTATGGTAACCCCCAAACTACAATTATTTTTGAATATAACAACCTTTTTCTGTAAGGATAGACTTCTTAATGGAAGATGTCTCATGTTGGCAGGCTTTGAACTACAAATATGTTAACAATGGGAAAGAGGAAGGCATTGTCAGAATATGTCTTTGGAAAATTCAAGACAGTAACTCCAAGTAACTCACAGAATCACTCTGAAAAGCTAATGTTAAAAACATTTTCAGTTGATATTTTAACTCCCTTGGTTTAATATTGCATATATCCACATTAGTGTGTGCTAGGAGCACGTACCAGTCCATTTTGGGTTAAATGTTATAATCTTGAATTGTATGCTGTATTTTGTGAACCTTACAGTTTGTGCATGATGTCTTTCACTTACTAGAGTTTCTTCTGTCATCTGCTTTCCTTAATAGGAAGTATGGCTTCGAATGAATTACCTTGTTGATTTCAAGCACCACTTCATGCGTAATTTTCCTTACTCTTTACAAGAAACAGTAAAACACAAAAAGAAAGATGCATGCAAAGGGTAAGAATAAACTCAGTGTTGTGCCACAGCTTTTAGTTTCCTAAAATGAGACAATATGTGTGAGTCTTGTCAGAAATTTAATATCAGATATTCTCAAGCTGTTTTTATCATGTGTTCCTTGGAAGGTCTGTGCAACCAGAGGGTTCTGGTTGTACTTATTAGAAGCCCTGGCTAGGAAGTCATCTCAATGTCCTCCAGTAGAAACGAGAATGCTGTTTTAAAGAAATGAAAGTATTTTATTGAAAGCTTTTATTTGGAGTTTGCATATTGTTTAATAGTGATCCGTGTTAATTATGAAACTAGTCAGATTGTTTTCTTTGTTGAATTACATCAAAACATGGTTAAAGCATGCTTCTTCAGCCACATCTGCTGGATGAATACAGCTGGAGAGGTAGATGGGTCTTGTTGTGCCTGACCTTTGTGGGAAGGCAGTATGGAACAGGCATGGAGAAACTGAACAAACTCGTGCTGTTCTAAGCTACTGAGCTGGCTAACCAGAACAAAACATGGTTTTTGTTCTGGTACAGGCCAGTAGCAGGCTGTGTCCCTTTTCAGCTCTCAGAGGTCAGACTGTATTAGCACAGGGTCTGTTCCGGAGTTGTTCTCTGCCATTGCAGTCCATGTAAATGGGATGCAGCCAGCATCTGTATCATAGTACTACTGGTAGCATTTAACTCAGCATTTTCTGAACATGAAAAAAATGGTTACGAGTTTGTGATCTGTAAATGATGCTGCCCATAGGTTGAGATTTACCGCCACGTATGGTAACAGTTGACTGTATTGAATTGAAGATTAACTGCACTTAACATTCGTGCAGTTTCACGTGCTCTGTTGTGTCATTTCAAACCTCTGTGTTCCAAATTAGGCATTCCTATTCGCTGCTTTCTGCAGATAAATTTCATTGTAACTCTCAATTTTGACTTTCAAACCTTGGTGGGATATGGTGATGGTGGCAAATAGCTTTCTTATTCTACAGGAGTTTGGAAAAAAGGTACATAAATGAATTTTTCTCTGTTCATGGTGCTTACTGTTGTTACGTGGTAGTGACAAAAAGTGATTCCTCTCAGGAAAAGAAATGCAAGAGAATCTGAATATGAGGAGTCATTCTGTGATATTTCTTTCCCTGTTTAAGTCACCCAGAAGTGCTGCTAGGTCAAGGTAAAAATGCCCAAGAACCATAGGGACACAATTTAGAGCTTTGATTCTTGTTGCCACAATAAACATGAAAAAGAGATATCATGGTGGCAGAATTAAGATTGTAATTAACCTGAACGTGATGTAGAAGTCAGATATGAAGACTTTTGAAATGTGTTTGCTTTAAAACTTCAGCGTTTATTTTTTTCCCTACATAGTTTAATTCCCGTCAAAGTAACAGCATATTGAAAGACGTAGAATGTTTTTTGAGCTGTTTCTTTTTCTTCCTGCTCCTCATTAGCAACAAGTATTGTACGACATCATCAAACAATGTAGACCATCTTTTGCTGAACTTAACCTTGTGTGACATCATGGTTTCACTAGCAAGTGCTTCAACGCTTCAGGCGGATTCTGGTTGGCTGGACATGATAAGGAAATTTGTGACCGATACTCTCCAGGATGGCAGCAGGCTGAATAGCAAGCAGGTGAATAGACTGCTGGGCGTGACGTGGAGGCTAATGCAAATACAGCAGAACAAAGGTAAGACAGGTTTATCCAAAGTGACATTTGTGCACTGGGTAAGGTTGAGTTATTTTGTTGTTTCTGGGTAACTTTGTCTTATATTCTTGGTTATTACAAGCGTGTTGTGTCTATACAGGTAAATTGAATTTCACACATGGCATTGAAAATTGTTTCATTTTTAGGAAAGGTGCTAACTTCGTACTGCTGATACTTAAAATTTAAGGTGTTCTTGTACCCGTCTTCTGTTTTCATTTCTTTTACGTCTTAAGATGTTCTTAGAAATGAGAAGACAAAGAGTTCTCTTTACTGGAAGAAGGTAATTACCAGGGAGGAGAGTTGTGTGATGCTTTCATATTTCAGTCCTTATTTAAAATCCTTAATGTAGCTTGTGAGCATTCTTGAGTAGTGCCAGATGGCAGTAATAGTTCTCTGGTAACATGAAAAGTGCTCAAGGCCAGGTTGGATGGGGCTTTGAGCAACTTGTTGTAGAGGAAGATGTCCCTTCCCTTGGCAGAAGAAATAGAACTAGATGATCTTTAAGGTCCCTTCCAACTCAAACCATTCTATGAAATGTCAGGGTGATTCTGATGAAAGCTGTTGCAGTGTTTGATTTTAATCTTTTTCTATGGGAAAACTCATTCCGATTATGACTTAGAGGACCATTAGAGTGTTTTGTGTTCTCTCCTCTGCCTTGCCAAAATAATCCTTGATTGTGATCCAAATAAGACCTTGCATGACGTGTCTGTTCAGTGGTTGATGCCACATGTGGTCTTATTGGGTATCAGTGTTGTAGAACTGAATTCCACAGCCAACTGGAGTTTATGGAAAGTGCTTTGCCCGTAGCAACAGTTCTCATTGTTAGTGTTGTAAGACAAGATGATGTCAAATGTCCCTGAAATATATTTTGGCAGTTTGTTTCTCCTTTCAAATCCATTTTGGTTCGGAAACTGTCTAGTACTGTCTCCCAGACAACAAAGATAATAACTAATCATTCCTATCTACACTCCAAAATTTAGCCTCCTATTGAAAACAAATGATAGTCCACAGTCAGAGATGTGCCCGTCTCATCATCTGAGCTAAAGCAAAAGACCTGTTGCTTAAGAAATATGTTTCCAGCTATTATTAAACTGTTAAGTCAGGTGCTTCATGCTTTTTCTTGTATTAAAGCAATTGCTTTGTCTGCCAGACTTTTGCAAGTTAGTGTAGAAAGAAATGTTTTTCTAACTGAAGTAGCAGTTTTGGTAAAGGAATTTTCCTAGAAATGGCAGAAAATAAACGAAATGAGCTTTAAAAAATAGAAATATACAAAAATAGTAATAGTAATTAAAAAAAAAAAAACACCACAACAAATTCCTCCACAAATTTAAGTGAACTTCCAAAAGACTGGTATGTATGGATGTTATCTGCTGATTCTGTAAAGGCTCGGGAATTTTGCTGCATGTAGGAAATTGTTTAACTCAGAAATCTGTATGTGTTTGTGTGGACAGTTTCCCTCGTCCTTTCTAAATAATCCTTGTGCAGTACAAAAAGCCTGACGAGATGTAATATTAAACCTCATTTACTAGATATTGAGGAAATACACCTTTAACAGACTGGATAAATGTGCTAGCAGGAACCTCATGCATTTCAACAAGAGGAAATAAACCTGAGGAAGAACAGACCCATCCATTAGTACGTGCTGGGGCTACCCAGATGGAAAACAGGGTGACAGAAATCAACGTTCAATGAACATGAGGTTGATTGTGAGCGAGCAGTTTGCCCTTGTGGCAGAGAAGGCCAAACACTATCCTGGACTGCATGAGGAGGAGCATTGCCAGCAGGCTGAGGGAACTGATCCATCTTCTCAGCACTGGTTAAGTCACATGGAGTACTGTTGTCTGTTGGACTTTTAGTTTGAGAGATGTAGAGCAACTGGAGATAGTCCAGTGAAGGACCACGAGGTGATTAAAGCATTGGAGCCTCTTTTGTTTGAGGAAGGGCTAAGAGAGCCTGGAGAAAGGAGGGCTCATGGGAAACTTAGAAAAGTCTATAAGTACTTGCAAAGAAAATGGAACCAGGCTCTTTTCAGTGGTGCTCAGTGACAGGACAAGAGCTGAATAGCACAGATTGGAAGCAGAAGGAGATCTCTCTGAGTATCAGGAAAGACTTTTCTACTGCATGACTGAGCACTGGCAGAGGTTACCCAAATTGGCTGTGGAGTTCCCACCTTAGAAATCTCTACCCATATTGTCCAACTTTAGGTGATCCTGCCTGAGTAGAGTGCTTGGCTTTCAGAAGTCCCTTCCAACCTCAGATAGTCTGTGGAAGAAGAAAAGCTGTTTGCTTGTTAGTTTGTTTTTAAATTTTAGTTTTTGTTTGGTGCTGTAGAGAATCTAAACAGTATTATGCAAGATTATAGTCCAAAACTTGGTACATACTGAAGACAGAACTCTGAATTGTTTAAAATTTATTTTAAATTGAAATGAATGGTCTGAAACAGTTTGCTTTCTTTAGAAGACAATACAAAAGAAAAAATGAGCTATTATAGTCAATGTTTTCTTAGAAAACAATGGAAATCAAAGGATGGGAAATCTAGTTAGGAAAAAACAGATAAAACAGAAGCAAACAAAACCAAAACAAAATAATCCCACCACCCCAAACTTAAGAAAGGAGAGATTAAGTAAAGCCCATTATTAACTTCCTCAGCATTATGCAACACAAGTTTGGGGATATCTTTGCAGTCTTTGTTTGTTTGTTTGTCTGAGTGTGTCTGTTTTAAGTAGCTATTTATGCTGGGGTGAAATGCACCGCTTAATTTGCATGTCTAGAAGAGCTTTGAGCTGACATCTGAGGATTTCTCTCCATTGTTAAGGATCAAACTCTGGATCTGGTCTTTATAATAAAAAGGTTTGCTTCTTTCTTGCATTTCTCAGGTATGACTTCAGGTGCAGTTTACCTTCAAGTTGTATTTTTGATCATTTTTCTTCAAATGAGAGGGTCACTTCAGAAGGAGAGTTGCCATGTGATTAAAACTAGGGTGTGTTAAAAGCCATGAGTACTTGCATTTTGTAAGTCTCTACATTTTGGACCTTTTAAATACTACTTTTTTAATAGCAGATTTTAGAATTTTGTTTTTAATCTTCTGCTTGAATTGGTTCCTACAAATGACATTAGAACTTGCTTTACAGAATGTGCCGTGAGGAGTTATTAGAAAGTGGCTGAATTTTCTAGGTGCTTAGAATATTTATTTCTTACTGCAGTTGTTCAGTTAACATTTATATCTTTACATGATTTCTAGCTAGTTTATGAACTGCTAGCAAATTAAGAATATACTAGTGTGCTGTTTAAGAAATGTCCAAGTTAGATCTTGGACATGTGAATGTGAAATGGGTCAGTTAATGCCCCTGATGAAATCAAAATAATGTAGTAATTTACCTTAATTAAATTTCTTTCTAATATTTGATTTTTTTTTTCAGTTGGTTGACAAATGTGTTAGATTTCAACTTCTGAATGGCTGCCTGCATTATGATTGAGTATGACAGTGCCATTTCAGGAGTTTTTTATAGTGTGTCTTTTACTCTGTATAGTAATTCTGTATCATAACTGTATGGTAACTTAAATATTTTCCTTGGTTTTGGTGGAATTTTACCAATTGGGACCAACCCCTGAACTGGATCTATAGTCACTTTTAGTATGGATCATCCTTGTTAAAATGTTGTTTCCATGGACGAAAGTAGCTCAGTTCTGTTACTTTAACTGGTTTTGATATATAACTTAAACTGCTTTGTTCATCTGAATGGAAAACAAAGGTCTGTATGGCCTTTTAACTCTTAATTTTTACTTCCAGTATTTTAGTCTGGCTTCTAAAGAAGATGTTTCATCTTGTTCTTAGTGTACTGTACCTTCTTCACTTGCTGACCAGTTTTAGCCAACTTTAACATGAGGTTAGAACTCAGACATCATTTTAAGTCTGATGATAAAGCGTAGCTGTCTGAAGCTTCAGAGAAGAAAAGGTTGCAGTGCAAGTTTGGCAGTTCTCTTTGTAGTGACTCACCGTTGCCTGTGGAGGTATGCATTTTCTGGTTAATCAGTAAACGTGACTTGGAGCTGGCTGCTTCAAAGATGTGGGGAGGTGACCAGATTGATGTGTGTAGGGAGAAAGATAGCTGAAGGCACCGATGCATAGATGAAGAGTAAAGGAGAATGTTGTTATTGCTGTAGGGAAGAAGGCTGTGGAACGGAGCTGTGGAAAACGGGACTTCATTAGTTCTGAGCTACCCTGTAAGCTGATATGCTTATTTGTCTTCAGGAGGCTCTGAACATTTGCTTTTTTCTTTTTTTCATAAGATACAGAAGAGGTGATGTAATGATTTAGAAGTCTGTTCAGCAGTTGTTGTGAGACATTTTGGTCCTTTGGAGATGACTGTTGATGTTTTCAGATGCACGCACAGGATGTGTAATCAGTATATATGCGTGAAATTAGAAGACTAAAAAGATTATTATTTTCTTTCTTTCTAGTGGCTACAGAACCCTTGATTAAAGCAGTATATACACTATACCAGCAAAGGAATCTCCTCTTTCCTGTCCGTACGCTGCTTTTGAAATTTTTTAGTAGAGTTTACCAAAAAGAAGATTCAAAGACTCAACGAATCAGGTAAAAAACACTTTGGTATTATTTTTCATTCCAACACAACGTATTTATTTCAAAAGTAAGAATATTAATTTTCTGTGTGTGTGTGTTGTGAAATGTTCGTGTGGGTCTGGTTTGGCAGTGCTACTGAAATTTCAGAGTTCTGGTTCTCTCTGAGTTGAGGTTGATATATATATAAGTCTATATCTTTTTTTTCCTTAATATGAGTACTCGGTTTAACGTTTAACTTACAGTAAACTGCTGCAAGCTCGTTGTTTCTCATTGTGTGGTAAGGTTGTCAATTCCCTAAGGTTGTCAATGCTGTGCATCTATAGCAATGGGCCTGCATCTGTTACTCCAGCCTGAGGTTATGGACTTGTGGCTAAGTAGTTCTGTTAGTGCATGGCTAGCCTGTTGTGTTATTTTATTTAATAAAAAACTTTGCTTTGATCACTTTGGATGGGTGGCTCTAAAGAGGCTAGGATTAAGAAAATGTTCTTGTCCCTTTGGTTCCCAGTTTCTTGAATCTGTTACATACCAGAATTGCTTCAGGTAGGAGGAAATGATTCTCTATGCTGCTGTTAGAGTTTTTCAGTGCCTAAATTATTCTAGAAAAGTTGAGACTTGGCAACTTATTTGATTCCGGCTGTGAAAAATCCTTAAATACAGATCAGTCTGCATCAGTTTTGAGAACTGAGGAAGGACATATGATTAGATCCATGATATCTGCTTCTGTTGCTAGGTAAAAATCAAACCTCAGGGCTCCCAGAAATGGTGCTGTTCATTAGTGAAGTCAGTCTTTCTGAATTCTTTTCTGCAGTTCTTCTACTCTGTCAAATCTTGTAAAATGGGCAAGACTGAATATAGATAATTGGATCTAGAGACTACTACTTCTGTTTTAACAGTAGGAAATAATGGAGGGAATTTCAGAGACAGGAGAAAAAAGCTAGGGAACATCCCGTTTTTCTTTCTTTTCTTTCTTTCTTTTCTTTTTCTTT
>VXAB01003716.1:48233-118774 GCA_013399175.1 Odontophorus gujanensis
TCTCTCTCTCTGCTCTCTCTCTCTGCTCTCTCTCTCTGCTCTCTCTCTCTGCTCTCTCTCTCTGCTCTTCTCTTCTTTGCTCTTCTCTTCTTTGCTCTTCTCTTCTTTGCTCTTCTCTTCTCTTTTCCCCCGCTCTTTTCCCTCTTCCTTTTCTTTTCCTTCCTCCATCTAGAGTTAAATATATACATATACATGTGTGTCTGTATATGTGGGTATATATATTCATACTCAGTATTTCCCAGAGCTCGCGTAACCACTTTATCTGTACTTACCTGGAAGTCTCAGAACATCTCATCTGCAGTTTCATACAATCATCTAATGCCTAGGAGGCTTTGCCTTTTCTACCTTCAGATGTCACAAGCAGCTGTAGCTTTCCTGCTGTTCTCCTTCTCAGTTCTCTACATGGAATGGTGGCATTTTCAGTAACAGAAAGTTTCTCTGTAGACATTTCTTCGTCATGATTTTTGTGTCAAATATCCTTTTTCTAATTGCTAATCCTGCAAATGGAACTAAATTATTCTTCCAGTTCCCCTTATAATTCCTTTTGATAGTGGTTTTGCATTTGCAGTGTTCTGCTTTGTGTTAATGTTCACAGGGAAAATGAATTACTATTGTCTCTGAATGGCTTGTGGGTAGGGAGAGTAATTACATACATGGATTGGGCAAAGTTTTCAGTGTGATTTTGAATATCTGGAGGTAATAGATCTGTTAAGAGAGTGAATGTCTTTGAATAACAGCACCTTTAGAAGTGTCACAGTTGAGGTAGTTTGCCTACATGCCATAGGAATTCAGTGGTAAGGCAATAAATAGGATACAAAAATTCTTAATTATTGCATTAATAATTAAATTGCACTTAAATACTTTTTTTAATATACATTTTTTTTTAATATACAAATACAAATTTGAACAGTGTACACATATGACCTGTCTAAAAACCTTCCTCATTCTCATTATGTATGTAAATAAAAATGTAATAAAATATAAAAAGACAGAGCAATTTTGTCAGGACACTCAGGTCAGTATTTTTGGGGGGGAGGAGGTAATAAGTTTTGGATTTGTTTTTGAAAATATCTACTTTCTTTAGTCTCATTTTTTAATATTGTTGCTTTTTAATCGTCATTTGATTAAGAAATGAAACTAGATGAAAAAGAAGTTTGGGATCTTCAGTGGGGGGAAAGAAGATGAGGAACTTCATTATGGCTGACAAATACTTGATCTACTGTAGTAATTGAATTGAGAAAGAAAATAAACTAAAATAGTGTTATCGACTCCTACTGAAAAGAACGAGTTCTAGTTTGTCATTCTATTTTAAGATGCATCTGAATTGAAAAGCAAGATGTCAGTGAAGGTGTAATTGAATTTGAAAGTCTGCTAAAAAGAGTAAGAGCTTGACTTGGGAGTTCAGTAGTATTCTGGATATAGTAATCACATTGAATTTCAGCCTGACTCATAATTCATTAAATACAAAATGATAAAACTCAGGAGGAATGGAAATGTTGCTTTGCTGGCCTACAGTTCACAGAAATACTTTCAAGAAGAGTTGAAAGTATGTATTGCAAAAACTGTGGACCAAATAAATACCTTTATTGTAACCCTAGTAGCATGCCAGTGTGCTCAACTCTTCAGAGGAAATATTAATGTATTATTATAAGCGAATCATCTTATTGCAGTTGGTTGTAATTTAATTACACCTAACATTACAGCAAGTCAAGACTAGAAAGGGTAAATGATTATGGTTTTTTTCCTCCCTTTCTTTAGAAGTCGAAGTAAAGTTTTATCTCGCTGGTTGGCTGGTTTGCCTCAGCAACTTGCTCTGCTTGGCCTGAGAAACCCTGAGCTTTCAAATCAGCTCATTGATATCATTCATTCTGCTGCTTCTCGTGCGAACAAGGAACTATTGCAAAGTTTACAAGCCACTGCTGTTCAAATATATGGTAAGACTTTGCACTACAGCATTCCAATTTTTTTCAGTCACTTGGCAGGAAAGTTGCAATGTGTTGAAAATCATAGGGTCACCAAGGTTGGAAAAGGCCTTGATCATCCAGTCCAACAATAATTCTCTCTAAACCGTGTCCCTCAACACAATGCCTAAATGTTCCTTGAACACCTCTGGAGTCAGTGACTCCACCACCTCCCTGGGCAGCCCATTCCAGCACCTGACCACTCTTTTGAAAAAGAACTATTTCCTAACATCCAGCCTGAATCTCTCCTGGCGCAACTTGAGGCTGTTCCCTCCAGACCTATCACTGATTACACGAGAGAAGAGGCTGACCCCCAGTTCACTACAACCTCCCTTCAGGTAGTTACAGACAGCAATAAGGTCTCCCCTGCGCCTCCTCCAGGCTGAACAATCCCAGTTCCCTCAGCTGCTCCTCATAAGGCCTGTGCTCCAGACCCCTCACAGCTTCGTTTCCCTTCTCTGGACAGTGCAGAAAACACAGGTGTATCTAAGTGAAAGTCAAGTGTATTGTGTGTGGAGAGATCTGTTCAGTGTCTCACAATGAAGATTGAATGGAACCATGGCACCACGTATGTCACTTGCAAAAGTGGCAAAATCAGTTGAAGTTAGCAGGACTTCAGTGTGATAGAAGTTTTTAAAGAAGTTTGAAATTTGACTTTTTTAATGCTCTTTCTAGAAATTTCCAAATTCCATTTCTTCTGTTCATGTATTGCATCTGTAAACTATTCAGATAAAAAAAAACAAACACATTTCTCTGGAGGCACGTTGTTGTGTGGTCTGACAATAATGTTGTGAGTGTTGTGATGCACTTAGTTGTCTTGACCAAGGCGTATGAAGTGGCCTGGTTTATTTTCAGTCTGAAGATGAGCTTGGTCTCCTTGTTCTTGAAAATGTGAAAATGGAAATGTGAGACAACAGATTTCCACACTTTAAATAAATATCAAAAGAGAGAATGTTCAAAATGTTACTACGCTAAAATTTCTTAGCGACTCAAGCTGAATCTAAAATGTATTTTGTGCCTAGCTTGTAATTCTTTCTTTGTGTTGTTTCAGACCCACTAGATGGCACTCTGGTTCTTCTCCCAGCCGAGGCTCAGCGGCGGCTGGTGCAGCTGGTGTACTTTCTCCCATGCCTGCCCGCCAGCCTGCTGACCTGCTTGAGTCGCTGCTGTATCATGGGAAGAATGTCCTCTGAGCTCGCTGCCACCCTTATTGGGATACTGCGCATGAGGTAAAGTGCTTAACCTGCTCCTTAATGAGCAGTAAAAGCACCAAAGTTTTTGTTAAACGTGAATGTGGTTACTGGTTTGCACTTGTTTAAAACACAGAAGATCAGTACAGAATGTAAGAATTGGCACCATGAATGTAGCTTAATGCTCTCAAATTATACTCCTAGACTTTCCCTTTGACTGTGTCCTTAACACTGACCGATTTTCTGCAGTGCTTGTTCACAGACTCCTATTTTTTATGCTCTCTACCTACAGTGTTAACACTGGTGGCCTTTGGTCTGCCACTGATGGTAGCTTTTTCTCGTAAGTACTTGGGCTTTCTAGTACCTGAAGGAGGCCTACAGGAGAGCCGGGGAAGGACTTTTTATAAGAGCTTGTAGCAACAGGAGAAGGGCACATAGCTTTAAACTGGAAGAGGATAGATCTAGACTAGATGTTAGGAGTTCATTCTTTCCTGTGAGGGTTGTTAGACAGTGGAATGGGTTGCCCAGAGAGGTTTTGAGGCCCTCCCTGGAAGCATTGAAGACCAGGCTGGATGGGGCTTTCAGCAACCTGCTATAGAGGGAGGTGTCCCTGCCTATAGCAGGGGGTTGGAAGTAGGTGATATTAAAGGTCTGCAGCTATAAAAAAACAAAAAAAATAAAATAATGATTCCTTGCCATATGCTGGAAATTCAGTGGCAAAGTGAACAAATCAAGGGAAAATGTTTGAAGAACTGAAGACAGTAATAAACACTGAGGTACTTCATTTTTTTTAATTAGGTCTCACCTGATTTTCAGTTTGGGAGATTTTTGTAGTAACAACATAGCTGTGTTCTGAAGATTATCTGAAGGTGCAGGTGGGCTGTGGGCACTTGATCATTTTGGCAGAAGATGTGAGAGTCTGCTGGAGGGCAGCATGCTTACCAAAAGTAGGTTACATCTTGGTGGCGAAGGAAAAGGGGCAACTTTCATTTCTCAGAGGCGCAAAGAAAGTCCTTTTATCTTAATTTATGGCATTTGGAACATGTTTTACATGAAGTTGCATTCAGAGGTTGTGGATTATCTACCTAAGAAGTTGATCTGAAGTAACTGTGAAAAATGAGACTTTGAAAAGAGATTCTAATCTTAACTGAGCATAAGACAGTTCTCACTGCGTTAAGAGGAGTCACTGTTAAACAGGAACTTGATCCGTTGTCTTTAGAAATGCACCTGAAAATAACACAAGTCCTTGTAAAGATTTAAATAAGATTTTGCCTATAAAAGTGAATGCAACAGCATTGAAAATACTCTCACCTACATTGCCAACTTTTGTAGTAGAAGTCTTAAAGGGCTTGAAAAGAGACAACTTTTTTTTTTTTTTTGCTGTGGCTCAAAAACTTTTTTTGTGAAAGGTGTATTTTCTGATCATGATGAAAGACTTTCATCGTAAGAATTTCGTCACAGGATGCCTTCAAGAATTGGAGAACCAATTACGTCAGAAAGTGGCTGATGTGAAGTGGATGTCCAGAAAGAAAATTCTTTGGGACCATTCTTTGGTGCCTGAAATTAGCCACCAGTTGTGCAAAAACAGAGTGATGAGTAACAGTTGATATTAAGTTCTGGAGAACAGAACGGTTGCATATGTCTTCTTGTTGGGAAGAGATTTGTGCAGTTGAGGAAACAGTAGTCCATTTTCTAGATCTGAACTCTATCTGGGCTTTTACAAACTTTATTACCTGTTATGTTAAATAATTTTCTAGCTCTTTAATGCCTGGCTGGATTACTGTGTTCAGATTAGTGGCTTGCTTTTAGGTAATGATGTGGACAAACTGGACTGAGTCTAAAGGAGAGCAGACTAAAGAACAGAAAGTCTGTTAGCTGTGATAATGGGGCATGACTAACAAATTGGCATTGTTAGGCAAAGAAGACTGGGAAGAAGGGGGAACTTGTGTGTGTAAAAGGCTTTTGAAAAGGAATGGCAGAAAACATTTTTATCAGGATTAAAAAATACAGATACGAAATGTAAGAAAAATAATTGCTTAGAGTTCTAGAGACGTGTACTAAAGTAAAATGTGTCAGAAGAGGGTATAGAATATGCACCACAGGAGATATTTAGAATTGAGTGGGTGAAAGTATACTGTGGATGACAGAGGGTAAAATGAAAGAAAGAAGAGCTAGGAAACTTCAGGCAGTCATTTATTAGAATTGTGTCATTGTGTTTTTTAAGTTAAACATGAATTTCTTGACTAACAGTACTATTTCAAAACGATATTTATAACTTAGTGCTGTGTCCCAGTGTGATTCATTGGAGATTTTCTGTAGCTTTAGCTTTAAATTTTGTTTAAAGCACCTGTTAGAAATCAGCTCCTTCAGAGGCTTCCTTTATCAGTACAAGCGGTATTGTCACTAGGTGGCACTGTTTTTCTTCTGTTGCATTTTTGTTCTCTCTGGTGAGGGGGTAGTTTTCATAAATTTCTTTTTGCTAAGCCACCTGCTTATCTGTCATGGTTTTAATAGATTGCATTCAGTAGCATCAGAGGCTCACTGCTGTATGTGGGAATTGTTTTCAGTGTCTTTGAAAGCCTTTATTTCCACATTATTTTTGACTCATGGACTATGTATGTTCTTACGTACGTCTGAGGATGTGCGTACATGCCCATGTATGCTTGCTGGGGAGAAGCTGTGTGAAAGGAGATCTGATGGATGTACATATGGATGATAATAAGACTGTTAAAATTATCCCAGGAACAATCATAAACTGAAAAAACACATTGTGTGTGTGCTTGTGTGCAAATTATTAAAGTAGACAGTAAATGTATCTGGATGGCTTCAACCACAGTCCTGTCATGATATCAGGCAGTGGACATGAAATTATAACTATTGTATACTTTGAAAGCTTTTGTTGATGGAGAAATTGATTTTGAAGACATCCTGTGTTCTTCTTATTTTTGTGATGGTGAAATGTACAGCCAGGTGGTCTGCAGGAGGCCACCAAGTGAGCCACAGTGGACTGCATGTGCTGAGAGATGATGTGGACACTATTGCTGCACATAACAGGAAGGCTTGTAAGAGTGACCATCCATGCTGCTAAATTACTAGAACAGCTCCTGACACGCTTCTGGCTTCTGTTCACTAAAGCTGTCCCAGAGAGTGCAGACCAAGGACCATTTGGAAATTTACAGTGGCTTAAATAGAGCCACACTGTTTAGATTGGTGGCAGTTTAAAAGTGTGAACATGGCCAGACAACACTAATTGATGTCTGCTGCCAGGGAGCGAGCCTTACTGCTGTCAGTTCTCTAGGTTTGATACAGCTGATGAATTTCATGTGAAAATGAGAGATTGAATGTGGTGGCTTGGCTTACTTTCCCCTCTCTTCTTCTCCAGTGCCTACTGGGCAGGATCTGAGATGTAATTAACTTTAAATCCAGTCAGGTTGGGATTTGAGGGATGGAGAGTCAGGAGATGAAAACCCTTCTCCCTGTAGAAGAGGAAAGGTCTGGAGGAACAAGAGAACTGTCTGTGAATGTTCAGAGTGAGAGAAATTAGAGAGAAGAGCTTCTTGGAAGGAGATGAGTCCTGAGTCACTCTCTGATTTAAGCCTCTAACAGGCTAACACTTATGGAAGCAAATGGAAGGATGTGGGAAATGTTTTATTAAGTGTTTGCCCTGAATCTGCAAGATGGAGTTGTCATTATTTAGATGGCACTGCTTTGATGTATTAAGACAAACCTTTCATTGTGATGCAACATGCCATGTTCATAAGACAGTTAACGTCAAAAATTATTTTTCATTCACGATTTATTGGAATAGCTTCTAGATAATCAAATAGTAGATCTCTGCTAATTAAAGAATGGTTAAAATGTGTTGAGCACAGAATACTCATAATAAAATAATGCTTGTTTTCAAAGGAGCCCTCATAGATAATATATAATCCAAGTACTTAGTGTGATGTATTCTATTCTACAAAATTTGGATTAAGAAATGCAGACTATGACCTCATAATCAAATACCTTAACTAAGATTGCTGATGCTATAGGAAAAGTTCTGTCTCCTCTTAATGTGTTCTGTGGTACAAGTAAGGAAAATCTGTTTGGCATAATTACGTGAGTGCAATTTATTTGTATGCTTTATTAATGCTTAGTAGTTATGAGCTTTTAAAACTTCTTTATCTATTGAAATGGAGCATCTGGAAATCGCTGCAACAGGGAATTAAACAGATAACATTGTACTGCCTAGATTTAAAATAAAAAGGTGTGTGGAGGGAATTAATTTATGGTATTTCTTATGAAGTGTGCATAAGTGAGATATCCAGTGGCTTCTCCCAGCTGCTTCTGTTGCTGTAGAAATGAAGGGTGAAGGCTCAGCACTTTCTCTAAGCAAGACATAAACGATGTGGGAACTCCTAGTCTTTATAAGTTGTTATTGAGGATCACTTCCATCCCTGTAAATGAACTATTTACTTAAGAGAGAGTGCTTTAAACTGTTCTGAAAAGAATGGCAGTTGGCATCTCATCGAGCAAGTGGGCATGTTGGTTCCTGTGCCCTCAGGAGTCTTGTGGTTGGGAAGAACATGAGTGGACTTCTACTTTCTGTTATAACGAACACCAGATATGTTATCTGAAGTTGTTTTAGAACATAGTTTTTAATAATTACTACTTCTGTTTACTTGTCTTAGTTATGTGATCTACAGCCTTCTGCAACGTGGCTTGAGGAGGCACAGTGAGAATGTAAAGCGTAGGGCACTAGGAGATTGCACTCTGCTTTATTAAAGATTTATGGAATGCACTGTTGTAGTAAGAAAGAACATCTCCAGAAAGTATTTACAAGCAGGGAGAATCTTGGAGAGAATATTGTAACTGGTCTATGCGAATGAGGGCTTTTATCTCATTTGAAATAAAACAACACCCTCCCTCCATCCCTGCTTTCAAGTGGTACAAGTCATTACAAGTGGTACAAAGGAAGGTTAACTGGATTCACCTTGGAGTATAAGCTAAAAAGCGCGCAGGTGAAGGAAGGTGTTGTTGTTATGAATAGGTTGCTAAGAAAAATATAAGAATATAAGTCTGTATTCACCCTGAGATTCAGATCTGGGGTGTTTTCATAGCTCATTCCTTCATCCAAATCTTGCTCTCTGTTATGTGAAGCCTAAGACTTGAAAGGGAGAATGCTAAGCTTTTCTTTAAGGACATAGCCCTCTAAATTTGTCCCCACATTCTTGTTTGCAGTTTGATATCCCTAACCAAGAGGAGAAGAATTATATTACTGCATTTACAGTTGCACTGCGGTAAATGCCTTTTGCTCATTAGTGAATGTTTCTTCTGATTTGTGCTGTCATTTATAATGTGTAAGCATCTTTTTTCTTCATACAGCTTTCACAACCTTAGAGCAAACGAGTAGCAGACAGGCTTACTTTTAACAAAGCATAGCTCAAATTGTTATTTTTTCTTAAAATAGGGTTCATATTTTTCTGCAAATCCCTCTTAATTCCTTGCAGATGTTTGTTGTGTTTTGCCACATCTCCAAATGGAAGCACTTGATCCTTAAAAAGAGATAACCTCACACTGCTAGCAAATGATTACCTACATACAACAGCCTGTTAAAGGTAGAGGAAAAGCTCTTCACTTGCTCTTGTAGTTCATGTTCAAGACACATGCTACCTGCAACTGAGTTGGTGTGAATGAAAATGAGGTGGAGGCAGGGCTGGAAAAGAGTTCAAAGATGCTGAATTTTCTATAATTTCAACGTTTGCATGTCTCGGTTTCCTGCCCTTTCAAAATCTGGTTTGCAGACACGGTGTCCTGATCCTCACTGACAGTGTGACACTTAACTGATTTGTTTTGTATGGCACTTGTGGATTTGTTCCTTCCAGTGTGTTTCATTGTTTATGTTCACATAATTCTTCAGAATGAGAACGTGGGAATGTTTGGAATGTGTTGTAATGTACTTGCCAAACTCTTCAATGCCAGCTAACTCCATAGTTGTTTCTTTACCTTATGTTTACTGGTGTTTTTACATGCTGGCACCAAGTTGAAGGTCATTGGCACTGCTGCTAGTTGTGCAGCTAGGTGCGTATGTAAAACATGAGGGGCTTGTAGTCCTTCTGTGTGGAGACTTGCTAGGCGAGAGACCTACGTGATACTGTCCTGGAAGGGTCTTAGTCAACATCTTGGACAGCGACCACTGAGCTGTGTGCTGTTGAAATGGGGGTCCTCAACTCAGGGGAAGCTGCTGTGGCATCTTGGTGGAAGTCTTCTGCTCCCAGTGAGAGGCGGCTAAGTGGTTTTGTCTTGATAGTTGAACTCTCTGGGCTGGTATCAGGCTCACCGTGTTCAGGACGTATAGATGACCTACGTCATTGAAATAGGAAGTCAAAAGAAAGAGGAAACCATTTCTTCACTTCTTTGGAAGACTTGTGAGCACAACACCCGATTGATCTCTCTTCATGTAAAGACCTTCTCTCCTACATTGTGGCTTCTTAGTTTTCTGGATTTCTTTTTCGTAAGTATTACAGGTTTTTCCTTATTCATGTATGTTTATCCCTTAAGAATGCTTCTAAAAGCCACGTAAGGCAAAAAGTTATTTTTGAGAAAACACTATCTGTTCCCAACCCCAAAATACATTTTCATGTATCAGCTGCTTCTATCCATCGTTGTAGTGTGTATAAATTTGTCTAGTGCAGATGTTAATTTTACAGACTTTAGTTATGGTCAGTTTATTTTAATATTAATGAACAGTTGGCATCATGTTCCCCACTTCACATCCTGTTGATGCTAGGTAGCTTCTCAGGTGGAAGCTTACTCAGGGCCACTAGCTGTTCAGTTCATCCTTGTGTTCCCTTAGGGCTCAGGAGTGAATGCCATCATGTCTTGGTTATTCCCTTCTGCTTTGTTTGGTTCAGTAATGTAACGTGTAGCTGCTAGAGGTTACAACAGTACATCTCATGAGTCCTCAGGAGAGTTCTGCTGAGTTGGGAACCTGCACAATTTCTTCTATAGCGAACAGAGATAAGTGAGTTCTGCCTACAGGCATAAGATGGCTGAGTGCTTTCCTCATGTCCTGGTTGTCTTTTGGGTGTAGATCTTTGGTAAGTTTCCTGCTCCTGATGAATTCAAAAGGCAATTTGTTATCAGTATTTCAGTGTTTAACACACTTGCTGAGGATGCAGAAAATTAAGGTTTGCTACCTTCCTCTGAAAGGGAGACCTATGTCCTAATAGAGAGACTTGGTCATTGGACTGTTTTGATGAGGGGTACTCCTTAAATATATAATAATTATAGCTAAGCTTTCTTAATTCATTTTTCACTGAGTTGGGGTCTGGGTGGATTTTTAATTCTGCTTTTCTAAGAAATGGGTGAATCAGCTGATGGCTGTTCCTGACAATATCTACCTGTTCAGGAGTGTATCAGTGGAAGACATAGAGAACTCCTTTTAGGAAACTCCTTTCAGAACAAATCTGTAACCTGAAAGTGAAGGAACAATTGTAGGAGGCCTTGATTTAAATCTCTGATCAGTGGTTAAGCTACATTTTTAATGGGATCATTCAGCACGGAGTGAGTTAGGTTTCTCAGCCTGTTCTCTTTCAAATGCTTAAATGTTTCTGTAAAACTTCAGGAACACTGTGTGCCAGAGTATCCTCTGTTATGGCAACGGAAGCGCTTTCCTGGAATTTGAAAGAATTGGATTTCAGTTTCCTTGAACAGAAAACTCAGATTTTTCATCTTAGGCTTCTTGAACTGTGCAGTCGTCACATTTATGAATAAAAGGGTGATGGTATCAATGTCTCTGAAAAACAGTGAATCTTCTATTTGATTTTCCTTTTTACTCTGACTGAACTCAGTATTTTTGAGGTTCATTACACTTATTTTCAATTTTATTACTGAACGATAACAACAAAAAAGCCAAAATAACCCAACCCAAATTCTGAGCGAGGTTTGCCATGTTTGATAGGTGCACTGCTGCCTGGAGTCTGAGTGCTGTGTTTTATAGGAGGACAAGTAGAAGGTTAATAATTATTCCAACAAGTTTCAGCAGAGTTCTTCTATGGGAGCCCTTTCGATTACTTAAAGACTTCTTAGGACTATGTCAAAACCAACAGTTGAAGCCTGAACCAGAAATCAGTTGGTAGCTACTTTAGATCAGAAAGCACAACAGTGATAATAGGATGTGGTTGAGAAATCATCACTTGTGTACAAACTGCCGTTCACAAATTTTATTTGCAGTCCATTGATGTAACCTAAGCTGAAAATAATGTCGTGAACAGAAATGGATCTGCTGTTAAGAGTCAGCAGCAAGTGGTAGAGGTAACGATATGCACACATGCTGTCACAGATAAATATGTTCCATGCTAATGGCAAGGGAGGCAGTGATTTTTAAGTTAACTGGATTGAGATTTCCCTTTATTACCATTTGGTGTACAAAAAGGGTTACCTAAAGGTGCAGTTCTAAGTCTTGGTAGAGGTGTTCTTACGGAGAGCGGATAACCTTATAGAAATGTCAACATTCAATTCTTTGTAGTTAAACGTGGGTTTGGACTAGCTGTCAGAAGGGTCTCACTCATACAGCTGGTAACAGGTTCCCATTGTCAGTGAAAATCTGTTCGAAGAAGGGAGATTATAATGAGCGTGTTGCCTCCGTTCTGCCTACAAATCATTTTTTGATAAATGTCTAACATTCCATTTATGAGCACTTAAGCATTATAAAATGCACATAGTTCTTAGTCATCCGTAGAAGTAGTGTTACTAGATCTGACTAATATCTCTGGAATGATTTGTAATGTGATTGTAGTACATCAGTATCTGTTCCAGAATTAAGTTTCAGTTCTGCGTTCTCTATTTCTGGCTTGCCTTAGCACAAATCCCAAAATTGAGTAGCTTCGGCTATGCTACAGACATTGGGATTCTGAGCGAATTGAGTTTGTGTTTGCATTAACTTTATTTATGCTGTAGTGCTCTTCTTGTGCTTGCACTACTACTAAGCACGTGGGACTTAGTGTTAATCTGATACAGTGTATTTGTGAGGTCCTGATCGAGTCCTTGATTTCATGATCTTGTGTTGTTTTTTCCATGCTGCACTGTGTGCTGAATGCACCACGGTCACCACGGGAGTACTGATATCAAGTTATGCTTTGTCCTTTGGGAGAAGACCCTGTATTTTATTTACTGTATTATGTCTGTATCCTTGGATATCCCTTGGAAGACCAAGTGATTTCCCCTGAGTGTGGGATTCTGTGCTGCATTTTTCACAGCTGTACAAGATGCTGGGGAAAGACACTGGCTGCCCACACAAATGAGGAACTGAGGCAAGGAAAATGTGAAACACAAAAGCATCTGCTAGATGGAGGAACGTAATGAAACACTTAGGAACTGGTTTGTCAGAGTTCTTAGCGTTTTCTTTCTTGAAACCAGAAGACTGACTTTGATTTCACTCTGAGTGCAAGTAGGGCACTAGAGGTAGGGCAGGCCTCTGAGCTGCTCTTGAAGATGCTTGGAGCTGCACTGCTCCACAGCTGTTGCTTTCCTTTCAGTCTTTTACTCATTTTTTAACTTTTGCAGTGCTAACGATAGGAAGAAAAGTGTAAGAGGAACCTTCACTCTGAATAAGGTTTGTCTGGTCTGAAGAGAATTAGTACCTGAGGATGAGACCTGATGGGGAATGTTACCACTGAGTTAACTGTCTCCCAGTTTTAAAAAAGTTTATGCTTTTATCTCATGGAACTTCTGCTGTACAGGGAAGGATGCAAACCAGTATGCCTAAAACCTCTTTGCTCACCGGAATTTGTAAGCTGCTCCATTCATACTTTCCATCTCATGCCTTGTGCATGTGATAGTTATTAAGGCAGGAGCATGTCAGACTGTGGTATCCTTTGTTACATAATCTTGATTAGTCCATTCATCTGTGAGTTGAATGAGACAGATTTATTTAGAGACAGTGATACGTAACAACATCGTACTCCAAGGCGTACGCACAAAGGCAAAGCTGAAGAGTATAGGCAACTCCCTCTGTCACTTTCTAAATTGAGTGCTAGCTTATTTTTAGCCTTAGTGCCTGTGTAGCAGCGAGGCTTGTTTTTATGTATGTGATAGCTTTGGCATTTTAAAAAAGTAGACCGTAACTGAGTTCCAGATTTTGGTTTTGTATGTGCGTGTGTCTTTGCAGCTCTGCTTACAGATGAGTTTAAAAACACTCAGTAGTCTCTTTCTGTGGGTTCTCTGTGATCCCAGAGCAGAATAGTGGTGCTTCTCTCTGCTTCCTCATCTGTAGACGTCAGTGACACTTAGCATGGCATCCTGTTGGGCTGCTTGAAAGGCTCGTTCTGTTTCTGTGAGCATGTCAGTAGTTAGGTATGAGTAGCAAACCAACACTGGTAAAACATGTAAAAAAATTCCAGAGTCTTAGCCATAAGCTTCAGAATCCTGTGTGTGGGTAAGCTGATGTGAGGAGAAAGTAACAGCAGTGACACTGCCTTGGACCAAAGATGTGCACAGCACTGCCCATGGCACCAGCTGCAAGTGAAATGCATAGGGAAGAACGAAAGCAGGGCAAGCAGAGCCCTAGCACTCAACATTACATTTCCACACGTATGTATGGTTTTTAATTTGAGAAACAAAAGTGGACTTCTTACAGATGACCCCTAAAAAGGGAGAGGTCAAGCAGCTGCATAGGTTTGATGTGTCTTAGCACATTGCTCCTTCATATGCTTTGAATTGCAAAAGCAGGTCTTTAGTTCTGTGTTTAGTAGCTTCAGCTACTCTAAAGTAGACAACAAAGCTGCTTTGAAATGGAATCTATTGTTATTGCAAAGGGTTCTATCAAAATTAGTGAAGGTAATGAAAAAAACGAGTAAGGGAAATCAAACTAATTTAGTGTGTGTCGGCTGTTGTCACTATAGGAAAGGTTATAATGGTGTTAATGAAAGTTTGCTACCTCAGTGATTTAGTCTGCGTGACAATCTGAGCCAGTGTAGGGGCACGAAATTCAGCAGTACTCGTCTCAAACAGACCAAGTTCTGTTTTTGAAGCTGTTTAAAACGCTACTCTGACAACAGCGGTTAGAAACAGGAATGCTGAAATTAATAATTTAGCCATGCTAATTGATTGCATTATGCCATTAGGTTGTGAATTCTTAATGACATGTTTTTTTTAATAAACTATCTGCTGTTGGTTTTGTGTAGATCGTCCTTTGCAGGCTGGAAGTGCCAAGTGCAGGATAATGCAGTGAATGATGTGGACTATTTCAGCTTCTTGTTTTCAACCCTTATAGGTAATTCACGTGAATGTCATAATTCAGAATTAACAACCTAGAATTTGTTTTGGTAGTCGGTTGCTGGGTTTAACTTGGAATAGATGGTAAAGCAGTTACTTCCTGAAAGTGCTTCTAATCTTGTTCTTTTTGTTGTGATATATCCTTTTTTTCTCTTGATCTGTTTTCTGACAGTCTGTTTATATGCTTTGATTTTCCATTTTTGGCTGAATATTTGCATTCTTTTTCTCAATGTCTAGCAAATATTTTAAAAAAAATATAAGGAAAATCTAAATTCAGCACATAGCTTGAATGAATTATTCTAGACTTGAAATGCCTCTGATTGGTTCATAACAGTATGAATTTAGAATGCCTTTTGGATTTCCTATGGATGTGTTTGCACCATTATGAACATTCCATCAGAATAAAGTGATCAAACAGTGTTGAAGTGAACTGCCAAGAGCTGTCACTTGCACAGAATCACCTCCGTGCTGCATTTGCACTCGAATATCTCCGCGGAACATAATTATTGTTACAGCTTACTTTGGGAAGGTGCAGTGGTTAAAATGGCATAATGTTACTGAGAAATATTTTCCAGTAACTTTCCCTGTGGTAAAGAGAAGCATTTCTAATGCTCAACTGCTTTGCATTCCTAAATTACCTTTTTCCATGAAAAACTGATGGCAGCGGTATTGATGGTGCAGAAAATGAAAATAAGGGTGAACTGACTGTTTTGAATCAGCAGTTCTGCTTTATTAAAGCATTTAATACCTGGCTAGAAATAATTAGGTGAATTAATTTCTTTAAGCCCCTGGGGCTGTTTGAAAGCCCCTGCATTATTGTGAACACCCTGTGAATTGTCTTGCATTATATCTGCTTTTTCATTTTTTGAAGATGTGTGCTGAAAATATGATGAGGGCTCTGTACAGTCTTACCCACCGCGTTGCAGTTTAAATTGGTATTCCTTCAATTTGGGGTTTTCTTTTGGAAATCAGAGCTTAAATTCTGATATACTTAATTTAAAATACCAAGCAGGATCTTGTGAATGATGCTGTTAAAGTAGAAGAGTGCTTGGCTTGTCTCGTGACACTGTTGTACTGCTTATTTTTCTCTAGGGTTTTCAAGAGAGGAGTTGACTAGTCTCCAGGGCATTAGAGGAAAACCACACATTAGCCAGACACAGCTTTCACCTGTCCGTCTTTACCTAACAGATCTGGACCAGTTTTTACACCACTGGGCTGTGACAGAGGTAATACATGATGCTAATTCTAAATAACAGCATTCAATCTCGAAACGCTCTCTATCCCTTTTCTGCAGGTGTCTAAAATCTTGTCCCGAGTTGAAAAAAGAATGAAAAATGTTACAGCAGTCAATCCGCTAATGTTTTCTTACAGCCAGCAGATAATATTTTGAAGGAAGCTGCTTTAGAAGGTGAATGTTCAGATGTGGTGTGCAAAACAGTGGACATGGAAAAGAATGGGTAGAAGCCTTGGTGGAAAGTTCTCCAATACTAATAAGTTTAAGATCAGCAGTACAGTTCGTACCTGTTTGTAAGATCCTAAGTACTGAGAACCAGAAGCTTAATTTTATTATTGGTTCTAAAGGGATCTGAGCCACCAGACTTTATTCAAAACTGGTAAATATTAATCTTCATTGTGGCTCATCTTTTTTTTTTTTTTTTTTAAATCGCTTAGTCCACAGAAACCACGTCAAGGTGTGAAACCACATTTTAAATTGTGTCAGTTTTACAGTATTTATGAAACCTATCGTGAATGCAGAAGGAAGAATATAACAGTTTTAGCTGTATGATGTATTTTGGTTTTTCATTGCAGTCTTTTTTGGAGCATCACGGGGGATTTTTCTCTCAACTTCCACTCTGTGAAGTTTAAGTGATAATCTACTAAATGTAATGACAGTCCTAGGCATATACTGCATGTGTGCTGTTTTCCATAGAAAACTTGTTTGGTACCATGACTGATACAAACCTTACAAGTCCTGCCTACAGTTAGTTGACCTCTGGAGCAGTTGGACTTTCCTTCTCATTTTCTTCACTGTCTCTTTTCTGCCTGCTGATGACACGTTCTCTCAGCAAAACTCCTTTTCTTCAGTGTTGAAACACTAGAACATGCATTTTTTTTCTTCCTGCAGTATACAGAACACAGGATTGTCCCTCTGTGAACTCACCAGAGGGATCATTTTCCAATCTTTCTCAGTTAGCATATTATATATATTTAGTCAGCTTTTGAAAATGCTTCCCCTTGTCCTCTTTCCATCCTCTTTTTTGGTTCTTCCACAATTGTATTAAAATTGTCTGAGAGAACCACACGGTAGGAACATGTTAACGTGAGGACAGTGAACTTGGTGGATTATAGATGGATTGTTTGCATCCCTGGTTCCTGCTTACAAGTTTGCTTCAGGTACCTCTCTTAGCACAGTCTGTTCATTGCTTTGGTGCCAACGAGAAGAATCGTTACGAACAGAAACTTGTTTTTGTCAGGTTCTCCAAAGTGAACTGCAGTTATTAAATAGTGAGCTAGATATCCCTGATTAGTCATGGAAGAGGATTTGAGCACCATGCTGAGCATTGCAGTACTGATGCATTTATGTGTTAGCCTGAAGTCTTTTCTGGGACTAAATAATGAGAGAAAATAGGAACAAAAGTCCCTGTGTAAGGAACAGTGTGACCTTCCAGATCCAGGGTGTTTTTGTAGATTCTTAACCAAAAGGATGTTCTTGATAGCTGGTTACCACCCTGAGCTTGATAAGGAGATTGGAGGGCTTTCCTCCATAGTGTATTTATGATTGTGGAGAGAAAATTAGGATGAGGTAGGAAACAGTCAACATGGATTTTTGGAAGACGGATTGCGTTCAATCAGCCTGAGAGCCTACTGCATTAAGGCAATTGGCTTAGTAGAAAAGGGAGACTAGTGCATATCGTTTATCCTGAATTTCGTGAGGTTTTTGATACTGTATCCCATAATGTTCTTGTCTGTTCGCTGACAAAGAGTGGCTTAGGTAGCTTGACACTGAGTTGAAAACTGCCTGAATGGCCAAGGTAGGTCTGGAGGGTTGTGATCAGGGACACAAAGTCCAGATGGAACCACGTCACTGTGATGTACCCCAGGAGCCAGTGCCGAAGCCTGTACTTTCTAACCTCTTCATTAGTGACCTGGACAGTGAGGCTGAGTGAGCCCTCAGCAAGTTTGCAGTTGTACAAAACTGAATGGATTGTGTGGTAGATCAGTTGGTTGCACTGCCAGTCCAGAAGGATGGAGAACTGGGCAGAGAAGAACCTCATGAAGTTAAGTGAAGGGAATGGTAGATTCCTGCACTTGGGGAGGAGTAACCTCGTGTACCCTTATGTGCTGGTGCCTGGCCAGCTGGAAAGCAGCTCTGCAGTGGAGACCTTGGCGTTCTGGTAGCTGATAGTGCATTGGATCTGGGTTTGAGGCATGAGTGGGTTCTTTCTTCCTGGGGTTGAGGGAGATAGGTTTGCTATTAAGTGGTTTCTAACAAAACCCTTTTGAGGTGGTTGCTGTTTGTAACTATTTTGTCTAGAGTGCAGTAATTGCTAATACTGGCAACCCAGAACCACCTTACTTTTGTTGCAGAGGCTCGTAGGCAGTTGTGATTTTTCACTCGAGGAGCAATGCTTGAGAAAAGCGTCCCTCTAAATGCTGTTTTGTGTAACTATAAAGGTTCGTCTTCAGGTTTCGTCTGAAAGAGATGAAATGTAAACGTGGCAACCTTGCTTTGTTTTCTGGAGCAACTTCTACTTAAAATGACTTCTGCCTTATTAAAGCCAATTATTTAAAATCGTATCCCTGCAGCTAAAATAGATGGAGCTCCAGAATAGATTGCTGCAGCCTAAAGGGAGAGGCTTCAGACTCGGTTCATTTTAACGGTGCCCATAGTGTTTGTCGGTAATGTTGTTCACTCCCCTGTAATTGAATTGCTCTGTCAGGATCAAATGAGAAAGCGCCGACAGAAACGAGCAGATTAACAAGGTAACAACGTATACATGATCATTTCTGTTGTGATAATATTTGGTGTTTGTGTCATTTGAATGCTGGGGGAGGAAGAAGGAAAGCACCATTCTGAAGTCCTGCTTGAAGTCTGCGTTCTGGAGTCATACTGGGCACGGAGCTGACTCGAAGGGATAAAATGATCAGCAACACATTTAAAGTGGTTAACAGCAAACACCAGGGAAAGTCAGCTATTAAAAGAAGGCTGCGGCTCAGAGCTCTTGGGATGTATGTAATGGAACACACAAAAAAGTGGAAAAGTTTCGCAAATGAGGTAGCTGTGAAGGCTGATGTGCTGTGGCAGACTGAGCCAAATTGCAGGCTTTGTGAGAAACGAGCTCGCTTCTGAAGGGCATGCTTTCCAATGTTCCAAGTTCTTTGTCAGGGAGAGGGGGCAGCTGGATGAGCTGGGCTTTTCTTGTTTCTCAAGTATGACTTCATTCTCCTTCTGGATCGCATGTTAGCTATGGAGCCCCGGGTTCTCACTAAATAGTTTCTGAATTGTCAGTTTTTTTATCAAGACAGGACTATCTGCAGCCAGGAGTTCTGTGCCTCCTGGTACAGGTTTGGTTGGGACTGTGCTGCAGTTGGTGCCATTCAACAGATGCAGTCTAAGATTGTGTGCTGCAGTTACTGTTTCTGAGGCAGTAACTGGGCCTTGACTGCGTTCCATAGTTCTTCTAAACGCTTGGAAATATGTAGGGTGTCAGTGTGTAGAATAATATATCATTTTGAATTCTTTTCTGATGTGTTTCTTTGTTGTCCTGCTCTGTTAGCGCAGAGTTAGACACATGCTGTTTTTCCCCGTTGCCCAGCTATGTAATGCTCTCCTGCAGACAGCATTTTTCCTTTGTTTCTTTTTCTTTTTAACCTAGGTTTTGTTTTCTGTTGTGATGGCGTGTGTTTTCTGTGTTGTTTTTTTCCTTTTTTTCTGGAGTCACTGAATCGGGAATACCTTTCACATCCGCCCCCATGAGCTTAACCCAGGCAGGTGAACAAAGATCTCTGGTTGTACGCGGCTTTCTCAACAACTCAGGGCATTGTTAATATTGCCCTGTCAAATCAATTTAATTCAGAAAGAGAAGCGGGCCCTGTCAGGGGAGTACATGTCTGATAAGGCAGGGCGCTTCGGGGGAGTGGGCCCGGCCTCAGAGGCCAAGCTTCATTGCCTGCCCCATCACCTGAAAACTTCTCATTTTCTACGCTCTGCAGTAACGTGTTACACTGAGCAGAGTCCTGCCTGCAACAGCCATTTCTCCAGGGCTGGGGAACTGGCTGCAGAACAGCCTGTTATGTTTCAGTTACCGTTGTTCCGAGGTGGATGGGAACGGGAAAGGGCATTTTAAAGTTGGCATTGGGATATAGCGCCTGGTGCTTGCCAACTTGCCCTCAGAATACAATCGCCTCTCTGGGGTCCGGGCTGTCTGTGGGTCTGACTGCATGCAGGGCTTGTTCCTCCTGCCTGTTGGGTTCCACTCTGCATGCGTGTCTTCAGTGGAAAGCAGGGATTTTTCTATGAAAAAGAGAATACTTGGCAGCGTGATTAAGCTGGAAGTAATAACCCTTTTTTTTTTTTTTTTTTGCTGGACAGTTACTGATAAAATGTTTCCCTTGAGGCTTTTTGAATGCAGAATCTCTCATGTTATGGGAAACAGGGAGTGATGTAGGGAGCAGGAGCAGTTGAACATATGGACAGAACGTGGCTCTCGGTTTGTCATTTGTCCTTTTTGCCATGAGGGCTCGCACTGAGCCTGAGGGTTCCTTTGAACTCCTCCTTTTGGAGTTGAGAGCATCTTAGAGGTGAGCAGTATTAAACGGAAAGGTTTGGGCTTTTATTTTATTTTATTATTTGCTTAATGTGCACAAAGTGGGGCATTCAGACAAAATGGAAGACCAAACCCAAAGGCCTAAACCAAACCTGTCATTAGATACTCGTCTCAAAAAGGCGTAAAGCCCTCTACGATCAAAAAGCGCTCCTCCTCTGTCCATTCACTTTGGTGATACTCTGAAACAAAATTGCTCTGGCTTTAATCCAAAACTCATCTGCAAATGCACCAAAAATGTGATAAATGCTAATCAAATGTAAAATAACGAATCAGCTGTGACATTTTATTATGGAAATTAAACATCATGCAAGCCCTTGCCTAAGGAAAATAAATTGTCGGGAAAAATACTAATTTTCAAGGGATAATTAAGTTTTCTTTGCTTTTCATTTCCATGTCTAATAGCGTTTCAGTTTCACTTTTTATAACAGGCATTTGTTATGAAAACCATTTCAAGCAGGATTTAATTTATAGAATTGAAAAGGATTACCACTCCCACTTAATCATATGAAAACAGAACTGGGTGTAGGGAGTGCGAGTGCTATTTTGAGGAAAAAGTGAGCTTGCCAGGCACTGTGCACTTCAGCACAACCCTTACAAGGAGATACGGTGCTGCTCAGTGCTGCGATGGCCATTTTCCTTCTCCAGTTCTGGAGAAAGCTGATTCTCAGCAAATTGTACCTCTCATGAAGTGCTTCTGTAACTTGTCGTCTAAGGGAGAGCCTTTGTAGATTGCTTTGTGGGGCTTTTCTAGGGGCATAAGGATGAATATTTAATGAGGGTTTTACTATTAGTAAGCCACAGTTTGCTGGGTAGGTTTGGCGGATCTGCCTTCTAGGTCTTCGATTTGTTGACCTCATGTGGTCATGTATTGAATTAAAAGGGATCTCTGTAGGTTACTGTCTAGTGTGTCACGTAGTCAGGAGCTTTTTGCACACTTCTTCTGTAAACTTGCTGAGCTCTCTTAAAAGGGCAGCAGAAGTGTCACGTGCTCTCTCCAGTAAGCCTTTCACCATCTTTCTTCCTAATTTTCAACCCACTTGCATTGCCAGTCAGCCAGGATCATGGTCACTGGCATCACTGTTCGAATATGTTTGTTCTCTCATGTCAGTTCTCACCTGTTGCTGTAAGAAGCACTGGCATACCTGCTTAGCTGTAGCTCTGCCAGCCTGAGCAGGTGAAGTCCTTTCCATTTAGCTGTGTAAGACAGGTTCTCCATGCTACGTGTGATTTTTCTTTGCCTGTTCAGTTTAAATGTACCCGTGTTGAAGAGGAGCGCCTCCTTTGTCGTGGTATTTCAGGACTGATGCGTGAAGGGTCTCACAGCATAGTACTGAACTTCTGTTCAGCAGTACTGACTGTCACTGCTGTGGGCATTCTCATTTTTGCATCCTAACACAATATTTGCTTGTTCTGTGGTTGTATCACAATCACCCTGTGATCAGGTATGTGCAGATCTTTCTCCTTTCCAGTTGTTACAATTCCCAGTTGCATTAAGTAGTTCATTAGACTCCAGGGGCGTTGACTTTTCCCTTTTGTTTTACTGATTGTTAGTCAGGAGACCCATGCAACCTTCCTATAGGTTAGTCCCATCTTCCTGTCTCAGCATTCTTAACCTCGAACTGTCAGTCAACACGTTTCTTCATTGCTGTTTTACCTTTTGTGCAAGTGCTGCTCATTCAAATACGAGCATCAGTTTGCCCTTCACATTCCCCTGTTGTAACCTCCTGCCTCAGCTTTATTTCATTCCTCGACACTGCAGAAATGCAAATGTTTTTAGTGCATTTCTTGAGAACAAAGAAATATTCTTCCAGCATAACTCACATTTTATCACTTGCAAGTGGCAGTGTACAGAAAACAGTCCCATATTCAGGTGCTTCAGTTTTAAGTGCTTCATCTTTAAATAAATGCCTAATACCACAGATGAAGGTATTCAATGCGAGAAGATTTACAAAAATGACTTCTAAATGCTCCCATCAGTCAAAGTACTTGCACAATGGCATCTGTAATACTTCACAATACAGTACTTCTTGGCACTGTGGAGGAAAAGTAGTAGCAAATGGATCTTTGTTACCTTTTGTTTTTCCTTTCTGGTCCTTTTTGTTGCCATTTTTTATTTTGTGCTTGTTAATGGTGTCTGTGGTCTCTCTGCTTTCTGAATGTCTTCTCCTCAGAGGCAGGCAGGGTGTAGCCTTGCATTGTAGGATACTTGAGCTGGGTGGAGTATTTTTGGCTTTCTACTTTGTTCACAGATGTAAATGGAAGAACACCACTACTAACAGGACCAGTGGTGCAGGTCATCGTCTCATTAAACACTGAATAATTTATGCTGACAGTGTTACTCTGATACACTGCCAAGAACCAGTACCTTTAGAGACAAAACTGCCATGTCCTCGTAGGTACTTTGAATTTAGATCTGTGCAGGGAATGGTTGCTGGCTGTATTTTCAAGGGCTTAAATATAACTGGTTTATTAAAACAGGTGATCTGTCACAGCTTGTCCACTATACCTTCCCAAAGTCAGTGCTTTGACATTCTCCAGACTGGCATCTGTAAATACCTGGTAAGTCACATTTTGTTTCCCATCTTAACTTGCTTGTGATATATCTTGTGATTGTCTCTGTAACCCTCAAATCCAGCTGGGCTGGTGGGGGGCAGCCCTACCCACAGCAGGGGTTGGGGCTGGGTGGGCTTTGAGGTCTCTTCCAGCCCAAGCCATCCTGTGATTCTAGAGTGCTCTCATCCCTGCCAAGCACACTGGATTTCAGAGACCAGCTCTGGTATGGGTATCGTGTGCTTTTTCTTTCTGGAGAGTTAAACTCTGAGTTTCCTTCTACTTCAGTGATGGCTCACTGCTGCTTCAAGACACTGAAGGGATGCTCTGTCCCATGATATGTGTTTAAAAGGAAAGACCTGTTTTGTCTGAAAGCTGCTTTTGTGTCTGTACCGTCCTTCAGAGGAAGGCTTTAAAGCATTGTTTTGTTTTAAATGCATTTGGGATGAATGTTGTCTTTATTTAGAGGGGATGGAGTTAAGATTCTTGTCTCCTTAACTGGTTATAGCTGCTGTTAGCTGTGTTTTTATCTGAAAGGCTGTGGTTTAAGTGCTGGAGAAATTCCTTAGAACTTTTGCACTAATGGGGCTGTGTTTCAGTACTGATGCTCAGAGGATGACCTAAATCTGGACTTGCAAATTTGCTTCTAGATTTTGTCCTCTTTTTTCTAGCTCTCTGTATCAGACACACAAAAAGCATCTCTGTTCTGAAAGCCCCACGGGGTGCAGGGATTTTGAGAAATGGTGGATGCTTTCCAGACCTACTGTTTCATAGGGTAGGGGACTTCCAACGCAGGGCAAGAGCCTTTACTGAGAGAGGCTCAGGACCACCTGTCACATTGAGCAAGGAGAAGGCGTACCAGTGAGCACCACTTTTGGTTTGCTGATTGTCTCTACCTCTTATCTTTCTCTGCAAAATGTCCTGGAAGTGGTAATGCCTTCTCTAACAGACAGTGGGTGCTTGGGCTTAAGTACTTCTTAACCTTCTATGGCTGTGGGTGTCACTTGCTAAGGAAAACAGGATTTCTTTTTTAAAATGCAGCAGTATCTGCTAACTTGAATAGAAACAAAGTCATGTTTGTAGTCATGTGAAAGCACAGGCACATTCTGCTTTGGAATTGTGTAACAGCAGAAACTTGTGTATAGAGCGATGAACTTGAGGGTTTTTGTTTTAATCCAGGTTGGATTGGTTGTAATACCTGATAGCACAGCTGGATCTGTTCTGTGTGCCATAAATAAGCTCTTGGATCAAGCCTGCATCTTGAGTGAAAATCTGCACAAGTTCTTAGCCTCCTGTTGTTACAGCCTCCTGTACTTCCTGCTAACTCTGGACAAAGAAGATGCAGAACATGTACAGAAAAGGTAATGCTGCTCTTCACACTGTATGAATTCTCTGCCTTTGTAGCACAAACATTTTGAGATTTAAAACAAAGGGCCAACCCCTCCAACTGCAATTTACTTTGCCCTTTTGCAGGTTGATCAGAGTTTACTCGTAAGACTCCTCCCTCACTTACTGTATTTATTAATGTATCTATTACAAAACACTGATCTGTGTTTTTCTGTATTTTTGTTGAGCCTTAAAGATGTAGAAGGTTCAGATGTATCGGAATTAGAGCTGAAAGAAGAACCTTTCTTCACTGCCTCAAGCAGAAGTCACACTGCATGAGGGCTTCAGCAATATCAGTAGCTCCAGGGCAGGACCTTAATTTTTTTCCATCATTTTAGCATATTTTCAAGTCCAGCGTTTGCCAGGACATATTTTCTGCTTCAGCACTAATTGCAAATGTAGTTGTGCCAACTGCCATCAACACAGGGGTGCGTTTCCTGCTACCAATGCAAGGCGTTGGCTACAGAAGCGTGTCTGAATTGAGCTGCTCTGATCACTTCCCATTTTCGTTCGCTCTCTTCCCAGGGATATGCTGTGGGGATCGTGCATTTCTGCATTAGCACTCCTGCCACGGCTGCTGAGACTGATGCTGCAAAGTCTCCAAGTGAGCAGGATCTGCCGGGAGGAGCTGCCCGTTGTTGCTCAGCTGCTTCGCTTACTGATGCAGCACGGTCAGCTCAGGAGCCATATGATGACCAATGAATTCCTGGTGCAGCAGATTATCAAGGACATCATGGTAGGAATCCTGCTGTTGTGTTTCTGTTGAACAGTGATTGCAAACCCTACACTCAGTTTGCATTGTAATCGACTGTCAGTGGCAGAATTGTGAGGTGAGCAAGCTGCTGTAATTAAGAGTAAGAAGCTGCATCTGATAGAATTGACACACTCCATCACGTACCACTGTGTTAACGTACCACCTGGTAACACTTTATTTTGCCAGCACTAACAGACGTACCGTGCTTAAACATACAGGTTAAATGAGAAACATCATGAGGTGAACGAGGCCAACTGGTGCTCTGTTAGCAGAGCACGTGCTTAGCTGAAAGAGCAAAGCAAAGCTTAACAAATGCTGTTGCTGAATTCCTTCCTCCCTCTTTGTTTTCTAGACCCTGAAGAGTGGCGAAGTCCAAGAGCAGTGGCTGACAGACCTCCATTACTGCTTCAACATCTACCTGGCCTCTCACCCCCAGGGACCCCGCCCAATAAACACGGTATATTAAAGAGGAGGAACTGCATTTATTGTAAAGCATTTACTTCTATTTAGTTTTGAATGGGAGACGTTGGAACAAAGCTTGTCCATTTTTTTGTAAGTGAAACAGAATAAAAATTTTACAAAGAGCTGCATCCCTCCTGTAGCCTTCTTTTCAAGCAGGTAACTGCAGCTGGGTTTCCTGGAAGGGATCTCTGCGAGGTTTAAGCACTCGTAGGGAAGCAGAGACTCTTGTGGAGTCCACCCAATTAAAGGACTGGAATTATGTAATGCCAACTAGGAAAAAATTCACACATCAACCACTTGAAAAATATTCTAATTTCTATTAGAAATTCTAATTTCTGAAATTCATATTTTTAAAGACGTGCAGAGTAAATACTGTACAGCAGCAGCTCCCACTGCTCTAAAGACAAGTTTCCTACTAGCACAGGCCCTGCCCGGTTTGCTTTCTGTAGAAACTCATCTTGCGTGTGTACAAAAATACAATTCTTAATGAATAAATAACGGCATTATTTCAAAGAGTAGGAAATGCAGCTAACACTTTCTAGAGGCTGGGGGAAGAAATTTACTTACGGTGCAATTTCTCTGTCAACATTTTTCCTTATCCTTTCAAATCCCTGGCAGATTGAGAAATGACTTATTCCTTGTGTTCCATTTCTGTACTAAGTTCTATGCCTCCTTTGCTGTTTAGATTCTGAAATACATTTTGAGGTGCAGCTGAGCAGCAGTTACTGCTACAGCTCCAGCACAGTTTCGCTCTCCTTTGCAATCACATTTAATGAACACATCCTCAGAATTATGGCTTCCAACAATGTAAACGTTTGTGAACCACTGCACCTCTACTGCAGTTCCGGGCTTAGCACTTAATTGTCTGCTTCCAAACGCAGCTCCGATTTCATCACATCAGTAAATAAATTAATTAAAACAAATTTGTACACAAAAAGTCCAGCTCCTTAGCAGCCTGTTTGGCACGTCATGCAAAACTAAAAATGTGTTCAAGTTTATATGCTGTAGACAGCTTGCGTGTGATGAGCAGTTACATTTGTAGCAGAACGCTCCTTAAATCCCAGACATCCACTTTTTCTTAGTGCTCGAGTCTTGTACTTTTTGATTTTGGAGCAGTGGTTGGTCTCATGTTATATGAAAACTGCTTTGATTTTCCCATGCTCTCCAGCAAATTAACATACTGCAGGTTGTTCACTGTAAAAGAACAGAACAGTTTCGATGAATAACTCCAAATGAGGAAAGTTTAATCCATGCTGGTTCTGTATTTCATAAAAGAACTTCTCCATCAGCAACATAACATGCCTCGTTCCTGACATCTCACTGTTACCTGTAAGTAGTTCTGTTTCCGTGGCACTCAGTACAACTTAAACGTGGCTGTGTATGTTCAGTGCAGCCCATAATAATGGAGCTTAAGACTTACTTACCTTCATAAATGAATGAGCGTTTTCAGGCTGATGGTACAGTCACTAACTAAAGTTCTTGCTGCTGAAGAGGAGCAAAGGATTGTGCTTCCACCTTTTCTCCCTGGCTCCCCTGCCCCTTACTTTCCATATTTCCTTTCACTACTTCCTATGTCCATGTCCCCACTCCGCAGCTTTTGCTGAGAAGCTCACTGAGCTTGGTGTCAATCCCCTGTTAGAGATTTGTCACGGCATGCTTTTTCCACCAGCTACTTGAAGGTGAAAACCAGGGTTGATAGTCAGTTTTCACCTCCCCAGCTGCACCTTCCACAAGAGAAGAATCAAACTGAGCAGTCCACGCTGACCTCCTCCAGGCACCTACGTCAGCGGCAGAGTATCTGGCATTAGCCACTGACAGCTCTGAACTTTTCCAACAAACGTAATGTTGTCATGCATGAAGGCAGGCAGATGAAAAACATGTTACTGTCTTTAAGGAAGGGCTAAAGTTCCCCCGGCTCCTGGTAGGTGAATCAAAGTAGGCAGTGTTCTGAGGGAGCTGGGCAGAGTTCCTATCGCTCTCCTGTTCGTCACCGCGTTATGAAAGTAAAGGATGGGCAAACCTCACAAGAGAGCCTTTTCATTTCAGAAGACAGGGACACCCGTTGTCCTGGAAAGTTAAACGAAGAGCTGCTTTTTTGCTGAAGCTCTTTCTTTTAAAATTTAGATTGGTGTCCGTATGAAGAGGTGGCAATCGAACACCTGTCTGGTCATGCCTCTTAATTAAAACAGTTTAGTCAGTTATTTCAAATACTGGAAGAAAGAAGTCTTTGTTTCTTTCTCACCAAGGCAGAAATTCACCCACATTTCTAACTAATTCAAGGCTAAGGCTGCTGCTGGATTTCCTTTTGATTTCAGAATGTTTGTAAACCAGTAGGAAAATGGATTTTACTTTCCTACGCGCGTTATCTGAACTACTGTCTCCTTGAAGCATTTCTTTTTCTCCTCTCAGCCTGTGGCCTGGCTCTGAGCTACATGAGATGCAGCCAAGGCTAAAGACCAATGAGGCACTAACTCCTCAGACAAAGGACTAGGATTACCACAGCTGCTAGCCCTAAGTGCATATACTTGAAAAATTCCCCCCAAAAAGCGATTTACTAAAGGAGTATCAGGAGAACTGTGTATTCTACCCTCATTTTTAAGTTATCTGTCCAACTACTGCCCCACACGTAAATCTTCTGACCTTGATAATACTCCTGCAAGCTGCGTTCCTGGATGCTGTTCTGGATGATGCACTGTAGTTCCATCTCTGCCTGCATGTCCCCATCAGCCAACTCTCGAGGTCTTGTCTGAAAACTGCTGCAAAATTTCACTTACAGAAGAGAGGATTTTCTAGGGAAAACCTGGTAATAACTACACAGCCTCTGCTAAGCAGCGGATTAATGCAGATTAATTGCTTTAGAGCCCTGAAACGTACTGCACATAATGTTCTATGAACTGATTGAGGCTCTGCGCACAGGATGGGAACACCATTGCAGAAGAAAAGATGGAAATTAGATCCCTTTGTACCTTCAGATTTTATCCATGCACTAAAGCGTGTGTTTCTACCAGAGAGGTGTGTGAGTACATGGTAGGTGTAGAAACCCACTACTTTTACTTCTGTAGGTCTATTAAATATTTGTGCTGTGTTAGTTACACAGTTACACCTCTTGTTCTTTTAGGTCCCAGCTCTTGAAGAGGTTTCTGGTGATTTTTCTTTTCTAAGAGGAACCCAATCACACACACATATATAAAACACAGAAGTCGTTTGCTCTGTTCCCAGCACTGTTAAAGTGTGTCTTACCTGAGACCAGCTGCACATCAGAAAGTTTCAGCTTAGAAGGAGGTCTGGCTGGCTGGCACGCTCTGCCTTCCTGAGAACGCCCTTGAATAAACAACACAAACAGCTCTGTGTTTATTCACGGAGATATGGCTATGCACTGCTATAAATTAAAAGAGGCTGCAGCATTATTTTACCATCCAACATTCTCATTTGTAATGAGGAAACTCAACTCCTAAGACATTCTTCATCGCAGAAAATTGTTACAACTTATTTTCACTTTTTTTGGTGACATCCTGCAGTTGCTATGTAGAAGAAGGAACATTAAATGATGGCCAAAAAAGATCTTTAATGAAATAAAGCTATCCAAACTATAAACCTATGACAAGTTGCCACCTGTCACCGTGCATAGAGCTAGTGTGTCTTTACTCCATTGGTGATCACAGTGTAAAGGAACTTGAGTTTTAAAAACAAATGCCTTTCCTCTATTTCCTCAAGATGCATTCCTTGGCAGAGCGTGCATTCAGACTTAGTACAAAAGCAGTGCTGTGCTACAAAAGATTGTCTTGCTCTTCCAATAAAGACTGGATGTCTTCAAGCAAGGAATTTACTGATATCAAACAAGATCATATTCTTCACATGGGAATATTTAAAATACATATATGATAAAAGTTTAAAGCAATGCTTAAGAAGTTCAGCTGTGTTCCAGACAGACAGCCACTGTGCAGCGATGCAGCTGTGCCTGGTTTAACAGCTCTGTTCTCCTTTCACATTTATACATTTGAGCAACTCTGGCAAGGGAATATTCAATTTGGTGGCTGAAGAACTGTGGTGGAATAATGATATGGTGATTCAAAACCATTTTAAATCACCAAGGTATTTTTTTCAACCTGAATTGGTTACAGAATTATCCAGAACACCTGAGATTTCAGACAAAATGTTATAACTAGTTTCAATCCCTAAAAATTGAGCAGAAAATGTATCCAAGAATTCAAAATATAGGGAACGTTTAGTTATAAAATTAATCCTGTGGTTCTTGAAAATAAAAGTATAGTGAAAACAACATTACCGTAGATCTGCTTCGGGATGGACTGCTTGCTGGTTTTTATGGCTGAGCTGGTTTTGTTTACAGATTTCAGGTTTTTACATGAAGGAACTGACTTCTGAGGGCTATGGTTCAGCTGTTTCTTCCAAGCAACTTGAATGAGGAAGGCAGCTGTCTCTTGTCTCCATTTGTCTTCATCTTCTTTGCGCTGCCGCTTAGCACTAAGAAGCTGAGACAACTCCTGTCTGAGATGGTAACTAGAGAGCACAAAAGAGAAGAGCACTTGTTTTAGGTGACCTGTTTTAACTTCAGTGCTTTCCATGCATCAGTTCACATGGAGGATTACATGAGTAGCTGGGAAAACAGAACTCCCACTGATGTGCTAAGTCATTTGGATGAGAAATGTTTGCTCAGAAGTAAAAGCGGGAACTGGATTCAATTCTGCATGCACCCATTATTTCACACAGCTAATAAAGATGTGGTATTACAGGCATCAAAATTACAGCTCTGTAACATCAGTCTAACAGCTGCTTAACCATACACAGAAAAACTGGAGAACACTATCTATAAATATTAATAACAGTACGATGACAACTGCTTTCTCATTTTCCCTAGACTCATACAGTAATAGCAATATTTCTGCTGCACTTCACCACTTTGCATTTGTGAACTGGTACAAGAAGCCAAACATAGCTCTTACAGGTTCAGCTGCACATTACCTCTACAGAAAACTATTTTCTGTGTGCTGTCTGAAGGTGCCCCCCTCCCACCTTGTTTGCAGCAATCTCCCTTTTGCTTTTCTCCCCTTCCCTTAAGAGTCTCCCCATCTCCTAACCCAACTCTGCTATTGCTGCTTAGGTGCAACATGAAAGCAGCTGAGGGTTACCTGTCTTCTCCCTGAGAACGATGCCATCCAGCAATGGCATCAGCAAACTGAGATCCTTTCTTGGTCTCAAATAAGTAATCCCTCAGATACTGGCATTTCATGCTCACAACCGGTCTAGCAATTAACTCAGAATCTTCCCAATACAAACCTGTCCCAAATGAGTATAAAATATTAATTAACAACTGTTTGGTAACGGGTGAAAAAACATTGAGAGCCATCTCCACTGACCTCAGTAAAGGGAAGGGAGGGAGAAAAGAAGTGAATTTGTTCTGCTGCTCCATCTGCAACAAATTCTAAACTAAAATAACAGACAACACAACCACACACAAACTGTTTTAAACATGTTGTAAGCCAGTGAGCTACAGAATTCCAGCAACACAGCAGCTGTGTATAGGAAATCAGTACATAAAAGTACAATAGAGCCAAAGGGATGTGATGGGACGCTCAGTTACAGTTCCACCAGTTTTAAACTTTCAGTAAGCTTGGTAAACTATCTCTCCAAAATGTGCTGTGTGAGAAAAACATATTTAATCTTAATTTAGTGGAGCTTGAGAATTCAGATGCACTGTTCCACAGCTCATCAGAGTACATAGTCAGTGTGGGGAGCAACTCCCAACAGGCAGTAACATCTGCAGTGCCTACAAGAGGTAAAGCACCGCACGGCTTCAGAACAGGAGCACTATTAAAAGACAAGAAAAATGACTGTTTGGTTTGATAACACATCTCTTTGAACTCTTCAGTGGAGAACAAGCATGAGAAAGTGAGGGCAGTATGATGATGACTTGTGCCTTGCTAACATAACTTTTGCTAAGGATGAGCCATGTGAACACCCCTGCAGGAAAAACAAGTGGGGAACTGTTTTAGATGTGAGCAGAAAAGAACAGTAAGCTGTTGTGTTGGAATTCAGTAATTACTGCCAGAAGCATTTGCTGATGCTTGAAATGAAGCATTTGCAGGCCTCCATGTTTGCACCCAGATGGGATTCATCCTTTGTAGTTTTCTGGTAGTTTTGAGCAACAAGAGAACAACTCTGAGGCTCTGAAACAGAGATATAGGCAGTTATCTTTTGTGCGTGTGTGTGTGTGTGCTTTTTAAATTAAGCTCATCCTGTAACAAACTGTTCCGATTCTAGTGAGAAAAGACAGAATGGGACCAAGTTTGATGCTGTGTCAATCAATCTAGTGCCTTAACAAAAACTATTTCAATGAAACTACTGCACACAGATGTGGAATGCAACGCAGAACAATGAGCAGTACTCAGGTGCACTGTTACAGGGGCTCATACCTTGAAGTGCTGCTGATAAGGTACTCATGCAGAAATAATGGATTGGGAACACTCAACTCCAGCAGGAGACCAACAGTATGCCAGCTTACTGCCAGCTTCTGTCAGCTCACTGTGGACCATGGAAGACAGCAGTGGCCCCAGTGCCCCAGATGAGAGTAAGGCAGACACAGGATCTGCAAGCCTCGGTGAGCAGGATGAGCAATTGACCTTTGGCAAGGCATACACCCTGAAACACACTTCTGAGGAGTACTTTGATTGTGGACTGTGGGAATTGAAACGTCTTCCCGAGAGAGGGAAGTTTAGTATGCTTTGGTGGACCAGAGCCACTGTGTTGTAGCTCACAACAGCTTTTGATGTACATTCTCAGTTAAGAAAATTATCACTGTAAAGTTTGCAGAGACAAAGGTATTTAATCCTAAGTAGAGATATGGTAGATCTCAAGCACATACCACATCATCAACATACTTCTATACTAACATGCAGTTCTCTTGCTGTCTACATGTGCATGCCTTTTACCAGCGCAAGCCTGGACTCAAATAGCAACCAGGAAGAAGAAGTCAGGTTTCAAGTTAGAAGGGAAGTCAAAGAACAATGGAGAGCACCTGGAAAAAATTGGAGCTGGTGGCAGGAGTGGTGGATTAATGGTACAAAAAAAAAAAACAACAAAAAAAAGGATTGCTTTGCAGTTGAGTGTAGATGCAAGGAATATGTCATATGCAGTAAATGGAGAGCAAAGGTTATAGAAGTACAGAAGTGTTGTGCACAGTGATACTGCACAAAAATGCCAGAATTTTCACACACATACGCAAAAAAGCTCAAAAATGAATTAAACGTAACATTCTCCAAAATTTCAGCTTTCCACTGGAATATGAATGTACTTAGAAAAGTCAGCTGCACTTTCACATGCCAACAACAGTGAAGTGATAAATAAGAATATGACTGGACTGTAATGAGCAATATTTAGATTGATCAGTCAGAAAGCAGGAGCAAACAAAGGATTTCCCTGAGCCATTAGCAATATTTAAATGGTCACATTACAATTTAGGATGAACTGCTGTGAGAAAAACCCAGCAATCCCTACAAAAGGTGAAGAAATATTCAATACAAATAGGAAATAAGAACTGTATATGTGTTGCACGCTCCACCTACAGCAGTCACACTCTTTGTGTCTAATTTAATAATTAAAGGAGTAGGTACATCAAGAATAACTCTACTTCTGCTCATGAAAGCAGGACAAAGCTGTGGGAAAGCCAACAGTGGAACATCTCATCCCTCCCACGTGCCTCTTTTGTACTGCAGTCTTTCCTTCTGAATAAAATTACTCAGGTTAGGCCTAGGTTTTGGCAATAAGCTCCATGTGAGCCTTCCCAACTTTTTGCTGTTTGGTTACTGAGTTAGAATATAATTTCAGGTGTTCCATTAAATGGCGGTGGAAGATCCAGTAACAAAAAACACTGCTGGAAGAAAATCACATTCCTACATGTTTGCTAATGAGCACAAGAGCAGTAACTAGGCTCAAGTGAGTGCTGATCAGCACTCAACAAAGGAATATCAAAGAAATAGAAGTTTAGTTAAGTTCTCCAATTATTAAAAGTCATCACTTCCTTTGCACTTACTATGAACTTACTGATGGCAGTTTAGGGAACTGGAACATACTTCCATTCGTTGGGTGAAAGATTATTATGTTCCTGATTTATCACAGTTACTGTTATATGCAAAGGGACCACATAAAGGACACTGCTGATGTCTACCACAATTTACATCTAAATGTACCTCTTCCTTAGCTACTGAAATAGTAGTCTTACCTTCTCCATGTCCTCTGTATAACTGTAGCAGCACTGTTTTTCTTGCGAAATAGCTCTTTTCTTGTTCTTTCTTTTTCTATTATTTGCATTCGAATCTCTAAAGGGATCAGTTCAATGTTTGTACTTTGCCATGCAACAGAACATAGCTGGTCATCTGCATTCCTGGATCCAACTTCACCTGTTTTTTCCAAGTTCAAACTGCCATCAGGAGCAGAACACGTTGCTGGATTTCTCGGCCCAGTTCCTGTAGATTTGGCCTCAGCAGACAATAACGGGGAGGTCTTTTTTGCTAATTCATTATTTCCCACATTGTTAGCATGTTCTGTGGCACGAACACTGGCATTTCTGGTGTTTACAAAAACCACTTTGGCACTCCCTGGTCTACTAGAGCCAGCTGGTGAGCACCTGTCATCATTTACCTCTTTATGTCTGGATTTTTGCTGATGCCTTTTGCCTTTTGGAACAGCTTCACACTGCTTGGAATTTCTTGCACTTCCACCAGCACAACCGACATCGTACGATACCACGGAATTTCCTTCACAATGGCCCCTGTTACCAGATGAAGACTGACTCTGATCTCTTGTTTTTTCCCCAGCACCAGCAGTCCCACAGGCAGAAGCATGCCTTCTGTTACCACGAGCAGAAGCACCATTTGCCTCCACAGTGTGCTCTTTGTGCTTCTCTCGCTTCTCTCCATTCAGTTCTGTAGCAGCTGCAACCTGATGTTTTGCTTCAACTTTCGTTACGTCTTTTGCTTTGGCGCAATGGAAATGGACACAACCTGGCTTGCTTTTGATGTGTTTTCTCAATAACTCTTTAGACAGAGAAATGGAAACAAACATTCAGTCTCTGATTGAGCAAAACAGTTTATTACTCTCATTCTCTTTTGCTCATTCACCTTTGAGGCACACTAGGATCTACTTGAAGAAACAAGTAGAAGAATCAGGAGAGGTAATGATTACCTGACTATCATCTCAAACTTCTTCACTTGCTTACCATTCTGCATGTCTCTCTCCCTTGCACTACATTTGAATTTGATACCTAACAAAGTTCACAGAGGAATTTACCTACCTGAATAAAGTGGTCTTCTCCACAGAAACAAGCTCACCCCAGGGCAAAAGAATGCAGCTGCATGAACACACCTGCTAGTTCCAGTGACAGCACCCTAACAGACTGTCATTGTTTCCAGTTTGTTTGCTGAACTTCTGCTCTATCTACCTTGTATCCCAGCACATCATGACAATGTAACTGACTCAGGAAACCCAGAGGGCTTGGTTTGCCAATACTTGGGATTTCCTAAATGAAACTCTGAGGTCCTTCCTGCTTTTCCCTTGCTGCAAGATTTCTTTTCCCAGTCTCCAAGGCCATGGTAGAAAAATAAATCAGGTGTTCAGCTGCTTCCAAATACTGTTGTGAGAATGATGTGGCAGGCAGACTGGAGCGTAAATGCCTGGATTAACCAAAACCTGGTAAAACCATGCTTTGTTTATCCTCACCATAGCACCTTCACAATACACTCTCTTGTCTGGATAGCCAAATGTAGCAGAATAACAGTTCATACAGAAGAAATTCAGGATTATTATCACTGATGTCTCTGACAGAGAAGATTTATCACAGTGACTGGTCAGTATGGTTTGAAAGTCTACTCTAACTTATACAGGACTGTCATACAGGTAAATAGCCCTGTACACGTTGTAAGACAGGAAAAAAAAAACCTAATATATGATCTATTTTAGTCTATTATTTGTTTAAGCAATTATTACCTCTTTTAATCTTTCTTTTTTCTCCATATTTCAGAATACAGAAGGAAATTCCTTCTCTCTCACTACACCAGTGGAACAGATGATTTAAAAAATGTGCTGCTACAATTTGAAAAATGGGCCTTTTAAAAACAAAATTTCTTAAGGCATAATTCCACTCCCAATGAAGCCAAGTATAAAATTACCAGTGTCATCAATAAGAACAGTATGGGGCTGACATTCAGTTCGCATGTATGAAATTTCCAGCACTGTCACAACACTGTTTTGACCTCCCCAAAACTCAGTTTTTACAGTGGTGATGAAAAAAAGAACACAGCCTTTGTCATATATAACTCACCCAAAATTGCTACCTGATTTGTAAATATGGGATGTAGAACTCCTTCTTTTATTTCAGTCCTAAAACATTCAAGTCATTGAAGAAGTATGTATAAAACTTCCCAGTCTGAACAACTTGCTAACTCCAGAATTGAGATAAGAGCATTAAGTATCCTAGATCACCTTCAGAGATTGAAATCAGCTTTCTTACACAGAAGCAACATCAAGTACAGACCTCAAAAAATAGCTTATCTGTTGCTAATGCACTAAGGAAACTGCAGTTGCAAGAGAGATAATATACATAAAAACTAGGATTTCAGGGTGGAGATAACAGATAGAATAGAGTCATTAGCTAAATTATAGCTTTCAGCTGTTGAAAGATCTTTCCAAAGTGCCAGCCCACAGGATCTAAGTTTATATTTATAGAATCATAGAATCACAAGGTTGGAAAGGATCTACAAGATTCCACTGAAACTTCCAGTGCAGTCCACTGAATTTCTAGTCACAAGAAGATTGACTGTAACACCTCATGAGAACCAGTTGAAGGACTTCAGGAGTTGATCTTTACTACATAAACTTTACTGGCATCAAAACAAAGAATATTTGAGTAAATATGCACAAGAGAAAGTTCTCTTAATAACCTGAAGGTAATTTGTTTTCACTGTGTTAAGTACATGCATGTTACCATGCATTTTCAGTAGCACCTTGTGTCAAGATTTTTGTTCTCTTTGTGCTCAACACTGTCATGGGGAAAACATAATTAAAATGGTGAAGAAAATCATAACCCCATCTTTGGAGAATTTCTTCTATCAAATGTATACTGAAAAAAATAGCAACAGAAAATATCCAGGCAACAGCCTATGTAAGTTAAAAATTTACTTATAAATCATCAGCATGGAAAAACTATTCTGGCATAGCTAGTTCAGGAAATCTCCAACCTCAGGGAAGCCTTTAAAGCAAAAGTTCAAGCTATCAGCTACTGGCATTTACTGCTGGTTTGAATTCCCCAGGTATATGGGAAAAGTACAGCTGAACACAAATGTGCTTTTTTTCAAACCTAACCATTAGAATCCTATGCAGAAGATCTGGCAAATTCAGTCCTGATCTCTGAAGTCACTTTGACCTTATACTACCCGTTTCCTGTGTAGCTACCTACTCCTCCCTTCAGGTTGTTACTTCACTGCAACATTATATTTGTTCCAATAAACAGTGGAGTCTTGACTTGTGCAATGCACTTCTCCATTGGTTTTACCAGTGGAAAATTTTGGCTAAGAATGGATACAGAAGTCAGTAAAAGGCTGCTCATTTTTCTTCTATAATTTCTTAGTCCTTCTCCTCCTCTTCTCCCCTCATTCTAACCCTTTCTCGTCTCCTCTGTTATCAGTTTCTCCTCATTATGTTCATTACAGCAATTCATTTCTCTTTGGTAACCACTGTTTCTGATTACTGCTAATTTCAAGTGCTTGACTTCACAATCTGATTTTAATTAGTATATTTTTGTTTCATATGTACACAGATAAAGCTTGCTAGCATTTTTAACACCTTTGTTAATCATTATTAAGTTATTAGATAAAGATATATTAGGATAAGGTAGATGTCTGCCTTTATAATGATAACACAGACAAGTATTCTGTTTACAAAGGCATTCCCATCTAAAAGGAAAATCTAGGTAAAATTACTTAGATGGAAAAGCTCTTTGACTTTCTTGTCCTTTACATTACTGTAAAATTCCAAGTAGCACTAATTTTACATCTGAAAAGAAGTGTTCCTGCAGCTTACGTTTAACAAACAACTTATCCAATTTTTACTTTTAATGATAGCAAAGATGCTTTAACATGACTGTTTTTCCTATAACTGGCTACAATCAGAACTGACAGAAACATTACTCAAGTGTGTGTCTTGCAAAACTAATACAGGAGTAGTTAACAAATTATGATAAACTGATGATGCACTTACAGAAACAGTAAAAGAGTGTACTGTATCAGGGTAAATAAAGTAACAAAGAACTTAGACATGTTTCTACATTTCTAAAAAATAAAAATAAAAAAAAATCCTGGCATGCTCTCAAAAGGAGGACTTAAAAGGCAAATCATAGGAGAGAATGAAGCTGCCTTCTGTATGCTAGAGATACACCTTGGAAGAAATTCTATCCTTACTTGTTTTTAAACCAGTTACAATTCTCCATTAACATTCTTCAACATCAAATATCTTTAATCTATGCGTACATCAAATATCTTAAATCTCCTTTTTCTCTGAGCAGTGTAGCTAATAGACAGAACATCTCCTGACCTCCCATAGTTCAGGTATTGCTACAGTTACAGTGCATACCGCTATCTTTAACTATCCAAAATGACAGAACACATGCAAAAAAGAATCTGTGTCTAAGTTTATCCTATGTGATCTGCTTAAATAATGAAAGAACAACTAATAAAACAAACAGTAAAACATATATAAAAATTCCCCAAACATGGACGAAAAGGATAATCATAACAACTAAAAATGATTACAAACCTTGCCTGATGTTACGACCTTCGCTCTGAGGTTCTGAAGACAGGCAGATCTCCTTTGGTGACCCTTTGCTGCGACAAGCTTTAGGGGAACCTCTACTGTTTCTCCCTAGTTGAATTTGAGAAGTGTTGACAGAGAGAGGTCTCTTATTCTGTGTATCGATTTGTTTATTAGATAACTGCAAGGTGTTGGTAGCCTTCTCCTGATCAGCTGTACTTGGTTGTACCTGAAACTTGTTTTGTTCCATATGCTGCATTCCTTTCTGCAGCTTGGCTTCTTTTCTCTTACTTTCTTCTTCACGTTTCCTGTAATTATAATAAATATCATGAAAATCCCAAAGACAAAATCTTGGGAGCACATACCTAACTTGCAGACATTCATCTCCAGAAACCTGACATTGTCACAGCAAAATGTTGACTGTGACATCTTTCTTAGGATAAATGGTCACCTGTTACATGGAAGTGTCTTAGCTTGGTCCAAAATAACAACTGATTTATAGCCGCAGTTTAATGAAGGTTAAGTCCTTAGTAGACAGTTTCTCATTCATTTTGCAGCAGTTGGAATTGATTTTAAAACACACTCTATGCATATATACGGATTTGCACAAGTGATATATAATGAAAATAGGAGATGTGAATTAGTTTTTTTTTTTAGTAGATATTTTATCCTTACAATATTTGGTTTCCAAAAATGAAAGAAGTCGTGTATCTCTTAAATAGTGCAGATATAAAAGACGATTTTGGACAAGGATAGGAAAGGCACATCTGTTCAATAATGTTTTGCAGCCTATTCTGAAATACAGTGGAACGTCATTACACTTTAGCTTTTACAATCTTTTTCCTGCAAAACAGTATAAACCCAATAACAGGTAGCAAACACTACATATCTACCTACCATTGAACTTGTTTTTATAAACTAAGCACTGGTTATAAGATGAAGTGACACTTTTCCTGTTGGAATAGACAGCTGGTAAATGTCGTATCATGTAGCTGCCTGATATTTTAACTTGCTTCCAATGCTACAACACAGTTTGCAGACTGTTGACACATTAGCTCACAGCACAGCATATGACAGGTTAGTTATGCAGCATGCCATCCTCAGTTCCTGTGAGTCGTATCAATGCCAGTGTATGTCATTTCAGTGTGATATGCCAGGGAGAAGCCTTAACTTTATCTGTCAGTACTATCTTATCAAGCACTTGCTGCAGAAGAAGCTGATTGAACTTTGTACCTGAAAAGCTGTTAATTGATCTAAAAAATACACTCCTGGCAGTCTGAGGCTCAGTATTCCCCACGGCACAGAAAAAAGTGGTTAGTTTCAAATAATATCGGCATTCCACAAATAGGTCGTGTGGGGATGTCTGTCTGGTGTACAGTATGGATCTCACTGCCATTAGATTTGATAAATCAAATCTTAGTCTTCACAAAACGGTCATTTTTGTTTTTTCTTCACAACAACCAAGCTACCTATTACCAGCACCCGCCACTCCGGGTGATAGAAAAACAACACATGAGCCAAGGTTGCGTGATACACAAGGAAGCCAGAGCAGGCCTGCACTCTGGGAATAGAAGATTAACTCAAAACAACATCAGCAACAAACTAATTGTGAAGTTATTTAAATGCCACAGAATAGAAACTGAGAAGTAAGTAAAAGGCTGTGGTTGTTGTGTTGTGTGTGTGTGTTTGTTTTCTGTTGTTTTTTTTGTGTGTGTGGTTTTTTTACAGTCTTGTTGGTGTGCTAATTATTCAGATAAAACTGATGAAATCATAAAAGGAAGGGATTTCAAACCTTCCTACTCACAGGCCACCATCCTTGTAGTTATCTGAATACCTACAAGCTTTCCCACGGAGTATTCTTTCTTTAAAGAGAAATTCAGTTTGTTTTACAGTGAAAGATACTATCAAAATTACCATTTTCAAGTTTTAATCTTGTCTAAGTTGAGAGACTAGGTTTCATTAGCAGGTAAGGGAAGTAGACAAGTTTCTTAACTTCACAGCTCTCATTCATTCTCAGGAGGTTCCAGCAACTCATCAGGATCCAAACTTGGTCTCTAAAGTTAGACAAGTACAGCTACAGTAACAATATACTAAAATTATCCACACTAACTGCAACAGAATTTTGTCCTTAGGAGTCATAAATTTATATTGCACTGCAGAAAGTGATAGAGCAGAAACTAAGGTTTTGGCATCTGCAAAGGAACAGTTTCAGCCTTAAGCATTTGTGAAGACACAGGGATGCTTTGATTTTTTAATTCTGCTAAAATGAATTCAATCTTTTCTATTTTGTTAACAACGCTTTGATTTTTCTATCTATTCTGTGGAGGACATTTTAAGTTTAGAACATGTCCATATGCCCAGAGAGCATTTATAGAGAGTTATCCTTGCAGAAGAAGTTACTTTAGAAATTGTAACTGCAAATATACATCACCAGCTGTGATTCTACCACGACGGAGGCTTTATCTTGACCAAGAGGAGTTATATTTCCTGATGTATAAACAGCTGTCTCTTGCTAATATGGTCTCGCACATGTGTAGAGCTATGCATCTGTCCTTATCCACCCTCCTATTTCCTATGGTTAACTCAGTCATTTCTCATATGCATTAACACATTCTAAATTAGAATTCAGTGTACTCGCAGTCTTCTGCATCTTGGTACTACTTACAGATCTAACATTTTAATTTTCAAGTGAAAATACTGCATTGTATGTGATTCAGCGTGGATTTATGAGAACTTCTAATCAATATGTACTTCCAGTTGAAGGCTGAACCGTTACGAACTGCTCTCTGTATGTTCCTCTAAGCAGTTTTTCACCCACATAGTCAATGGTTTGAATCAAGCTATATTGGCCTGATTTACTACTGAAATGTATGAAATCTTCAGGCAAATCTTTATGGCAGCTACTGTTTTTCCGTGGCCACAAAAATTGTTATGATACAAAAGGAAATCTCACTGGTTTGACAAAATTCATTTTAGTAAAGTCAAGACTGACATTAATTCTTGCTTTGTTCTGTTCCCTATACATAGAAATAACACTATTACTTATTCCAGTACAAGAAAGATATGGAGTTACTGTAATGAGTCCTGCAAAAGACCACAGAGATGCTTGAGGGACTGGAGCACCTTTCACAGAAAGAAGCTGGGAGTGCTCAGCTTGGAGAAGACAATACTCAGAGCAGATTGCCCAGAGAGGTGAAGTCTCTGTTTGCAGAGGTATTAAAAACCTGACAGGACACAGTCCTGGGGCAACCTGGGCTAGCCGACTCTGTTTGAACAGGGGTGGGGATGGACTATAAGCTCTTAAGAGGTCCATTCCAACCTTAATAATCCTGTGATTCCATCACTCTTAGATCTAATTTCACAAATACTGTAGCCCAGCAAGTCCTACACATTCTTTTTTAAAGGTAGCAACTTTAAGATTATTTCAGCTAATTTCCAAAATAGCCCAGCATGAATTTTATCAGTCTAAGATGATCTGAAATCAGCTAATTCATTCAATTAGTCTCTAACCTGTTCTTCCAGTATTTTAGCATGCTTTTCTGCCTTTTATTTCTAGTGTGAATTTCATCTGCTACTGAATATCATTTGACATCTAATGAAGATGGAAACAAAGCAAAACACTTCAGTGTTTCCAGCATCACCTATGGATCAATACTTTTTTCCTCCTTTTAACAGGTAAATGTTTACAGTCATTTCTCATGACATATCACATCTAGTTGCTCTTATTTTGTGCCTCTGTTTAATTTTATCATCATATGTTGTTTCCATCCCTCTTCTTAGCAATGGCATCAACTTTCCCCTATGTGCTTTCCCTCCTCAGGTTGTTGAAAAGCTCATTATTTTCTCTTTGCTCCGTGTGCAGGCCTTGCTACCAGTTTTCTGACGGATCTTATAATCTATTCACACTCTCTTGCCCCCGGTAAACTCATTTTACTGAAAGTTATTTAACTATTACTGTGTTATTTTCTTGATGTTCTTCCCTTCTTATTTACTCTTATTCATTTTCATCCAAGTTCCCTCTCACATTCACAGTCTCAAGCAGTTGCCTCCAACAGGCCAGAATCAAGTCTTTGATAAAACAGAGAAGTAAGGGTTCTGAGAAATTCACAAGGATGGTAAATAAGTGACAAATGAGTTCTGAAGTCCTTTCAGATCTCAGTATGTTGGAAACTGTTTTTTTCTGAATACAATTTAAACCCTTTATATGGACTATAAATTCTATGACTTCATATGACTAAACTGTTTATATGATCTGTCTTTTAAAACAAAAGACCGTTTCTGAAGAAGGTTTAAAAGTCCTGACTTAGTCCTCATTCATTTCTGGCTGCTCTCCTCTTTCTTGAACCATTCTCTAAGCACAGGGTCTTGGGAGACCTTCCTGGGGAAGACTGAGGACAAGCATCTCCACCTCCTCCTCTAATTCTAACCAAGTCCCACATGCTATTCAGCAATGGGCCCACATTTTCCTTGTTCAGTTCTTGCTATCAACGCAGAAGCAGAAGGTGAGCAGCTTGCCTGGGCTATCCCTTTTGATCTTAGCTTTCAGTTTTGTCTTTCCTGATGCCATCCCTATATGCCCATGTGATGGTAAGCTCCTCCTTATTAGACTGTCCCTGGCTGTACCTCTGACATACTACCATTTTACATCTAAACTCTGTCAAAGCTTCTCTGCTTAGCCATGCAGGTCCCCCAACATGTCTCTGAAGCAAACTTTTGTTGTTGGTTTTGGTTCTTTTTCAATCTAGGCGTTCACCATCATTCTGGATTTGCACATAACATCTACTTTTATCTGGAGAACAGATTTTTAAACATGAATAGGGATATTACTTGTTTGCATGTAACAACACCCTGGCCAAGTTTCACTGTGGAATGCACAGATGGATATGCAGAATGATGACAACATAATGTCCCCTCCAGTTTATTACAGATCATAAAACTGCAATTAAATAAAATTTGTTATGTGACAACTTGATTTGCTTGTACACTCCAATTATATTTTAATTCTGTTTTTATGGTTTTTGGTATGCAAACTTTATTTCTATTGTTTTCTAACAAATAACAACAGCTTAGTAAGTTTCAGAAAGTACATTAGAAACTCACAAAGGGAAACAATGATAAAAACATTCCACAATTTCTATCAGGCAAACCCTTCTTGTATAATGTGTTGGATGGGGTATCACAGATACTTCCAAAAATGACTGTCATCACAAAGAATAAGACTACTTCAACTTTGTAAAGTCATAAGATATTAAGGATATTTTCAAAGACAGATTCTCTATACTTCTGACTTAGTAATATTGACTTCAGAAAATGCAGGCGTAGGAGGGGCTTCAAGTTACAACTTCAGGATCTAAAGACAGGAACAACAGACTAATTAACTAGCAGTTCTAGTTTGATTCTTAGTGGACATTAAACAACTATAACCAATATGGTAGTAGCACACAAACTCAATGAAGGTCAGACTGGTCAGTTATGGATCAAGCTAACCAATTTGAAATACAGCACTCTGCAGCTGACTTTGCCTAAGATACACAGATGCAAGAAAGAATCCTCTACATTCAAAGATTATTGTCTATCAATTAATATGACCTCTCTTTATATGAATAATACAATGAATATTTTGTAGAAAGATTACATCAAAATTACTAGAAATATTTTCAGATTTATGCTTTTTATTTCAGAATCAGACCTCTAAGAGAAACCATGTGCTAATTTGTTACTTTTTTATACAGAAAATCTTAAGGATGAAGACTAACCAACCAGAATATTTTGATGATCATTTATGTATTTTTGCATTTTAGAATTTTGTCCTTTTGCTACTCCAGTTCAATCAGAACCTACACATCTTAAAAGCAGGTATCTGAATTGTGTATGTTAGTTACATATAATCTAATATAATGATTTCACAATAGCTGTCTAATTCAAGTGCAGAAAATCTCATTGCCAAGACAGAAGTTGCAAATAAAATCTGGAAGGAGTTCAGTTTTCTAGAAAAGCTAAGCCTCCTATATGAAGCAGTTAAGCCTTATTTAATCAAGCTTTTCCAAGTATCTATTTTTTTCATCTACTTACTAATTTATTTTAAAAAGTTGTATCAAAGAGTCATGAGGCCAATAATTATTTTCATTACTTTAGAGTAATGAATGTTTCTCAAATATTTTCATCATCACACAGATTACCAGCTAATGATAAATGATGTTAATATGCTAGTTTCCCGGTCTTCATTATTTTGCCTTGTTCATGTACATTATATAAAGACTGTTATTTAATTTGGAATTATCTGGAAAACAGTTTTCATATGTACCACTGTAGAAAAAAAAACGCCATTTTATGCTTGCTCGTTTCATGAATTTTACTAAGAGTATATAATAATAAGTATGATCAGTAACAGATAAAATCATACACATATATATAGAAACTTATGACAAATGTCTATTTGCTAGAATAGATTCTGAGTCTCAGACTTACTTGGCAGCAGCATCTTTTCTCAGCTGTTCATGTTTCATTAAAAGATTCTTCCTCTCCTGAAAAGCCTTTCTAACTTTATATCCTTTATAGACAGCCTGAATTTTGAAAGCAGCAATGTCCTGTATGGCAGCTATAGAAAGAGCTCCATGCTCTAACATGAACTGAATCACTTCATGGTGTTCACCAAGCAGGGCATAATCAAGTGGAGTATACCTAAAAAAAAAACAAGATGACAACAATTAACAGTGTACTACACTCCTAATCATGATGTACATAATGAGATTCATGTTGATTTCATAATAAGGCAACTTCTAGTATGAAGACTGCTTAAACATTGCTTTCAGAAGACCGTTGCTCTTATTTAAAACATTATTTTCCTGTCTAGCTCATTGTGCATACCATGATAATGTTTAAGGTTTATTTTAGTTACCTAACTTAGAGGAGGTCAAATAATATTAAGTACAGTACTACAAAGTCCTATCCACAGAAGTAACTGCTTTAAGTGAACAACAACGTTGAAGTTCATACGTTGAAATATGATCTAAGTAAAACAAAACATACTTTGTGTTACTTACATATGCACTGAAGTTCTGAAAATGTACTGCCAAATCTGACCCAGCTTCTAGAACAACTGAGGACAGTATAGTAGCTGACCACGCAGCAGTATTAAACTTGCATTAATGGATAACACCTTTTTTTGTTTATTTGTTTTTAAGTACTGGAAAGAAAAGTCTGCCTTCAAATCAACATATGTGATAAAAATATTAATCGCCTTTCCTTTTAAATAGCATTGAACATGCCTAAGCACTTTTAATAAAAATTCCACTAATTTCCACTGACTGGATAGGTGCAAAAATGTGCCTGCCTCCCTCACAAGCACTGAAGCATAAGGCAAAGACATTTGGTGATGGAAAATTATCAGTCACAAACCATAATCAAGACCATATAATGCAAGTCTTTCAAACACTAAGTGTCAATGCATGTGATTGTGAAAATTAGGGCTCTTCTTGATGGTAACTTGCTAGGACACAATGCTGGTAAGCAAAGAAAAACAGACAGAAAGAGCACAATTGGACTTGCCACGCAGTAATGATTTGATGGAAGGATTAACAGTATCTGAACTGAAGTGTCTGTGGGAATAAAGACAATGACATAACATGAAAATTTGTATGTCAAGGCGTGTTGAAGGCATTTAAATAGCTACGGATTTTTGATAAGCCAAGAATGGATACTTCAGAAAGGACCTCATTTCAGAAAGTGAAATTTTTAAGTATAGCTAGTTTTGAATATTTTAGTTAACAAGTACAGAAGATACTGAAGTAAATTTTATGCTGCTAATGTGCATGTACCAAAACGTATTATGTATTATGGATTGCAATCATGCAGACCCATATTCATAAACGTGGATTATCTGACTCTGCTCAAGCTACCTTAAGAATTAAAAAAAAAAAATAAAATCACTCAAATCCAAATAGGGGGTCTGTGTAACCAGACACTACCCATTCAAGGTTGCTTATGTATATTACCACAATTGCCCATTGCTTGTGTCAATTCAAAGCCTGCTAACAATTTTTCACTGGTTATCTCTAAACTAGATAGCCTTTGAATCAAGCTGGCTTCATAGCAAAACACACAAAGACATCAGCCAACAGCTGTTACACCTGGCATGAACATGGTCAAGCAGCAGCTAACTTGTCACAACTTGATGCACTCATGACATACAGCTGGATTACCAAATGCAAAAAACAACAAATCTACCACCCTTCACACCAACAACTGATCACCCATCTGCAAAAAACTGGATAACTTAAAATTCTAGATGAAATCCCAGCTCTATCTGATTTAGTTTTAACTGCTGGGTTTGAATTTTGAACTAATCTGTCATATTGCACTCCAAGAACATGAACAAGAGCAGCATCATTATGAAGGAATATCAGAAAAGAATACTTGTTTGTGGAACTGTAATTCAGTAAAAAAGCATTTACATCCAATTACAGATGAACCATATCCAGAAGGTTATTTCACTATGAGATAGTCACTTGACGTTCTTTCCTACTTTCCAAACTTCTGCTGTCTTAACAGTAAAACAAGGTTTTAACAACAAAATAATATTTTTACTAAGAGTCAACTGCAATTTTTTTTCCATAGGAAAATTATATTTACAGACTGATTCATCTAGAAATACTGAAGATCAGTTCTTTTCTGCACATGGCCTAGCGCTCAAGTGCACCCATTCAGAATGCTGCTTGTTATACCCAGAGTAATCTAGGCTTATATATTTGGATACACATTAATGACAAAATATAAGGAAAATAGATAGTAAATGAATGACTACAGTAACATCATAGCTATGGCATTTTCCTGTCAGTTGAGTATCATTAGACCATTTCTACAATGCAAAGAAAAGAAAGGCATCCTTTCTAGCAAATTATTGTCTTTTCAATTCACTTCTTAAGAGTAATTTAACTACAGCTGTTTATTTAATTTTCTATCAAAGATTTCTAGAGAGAGTATTGGCACTACTTAGGAACTACTTCATGTTTTCATTTGTTTCTCACTAAAAATGAGAATTTGTGATCTGAATAGCTGGAGTAGAGAACAAAGGAGAAATGATGTGAAAAGAAAGCAATTAACTGGGGTAAGGAAGGAAGCCTCCTATTTAGCTATAAAATATGGGCCTTAAATATATTTAAATTATTTAAAGCTGAGAAATATTTGAATTTACATGACACAGAGGTCATAGTTTTATTTATGATTAGAGTGATGTCATCTACTCTAAAAAGTCGTCATGAATTTCTGCTAACAGTAATTATCTTCATGGCCAGGTGACTACTTTGAACTCCGCAACTCAAATCACTTTAAAAAACTATTATTTATGTGTCAATAAAACACAAAGAAAAGACGTGCAAATGTACTGTCTCTTTACAATTACAAGAGGCAAAAAAAACAAACCAAAACAAACAAACAAAAAAAACACCCACCCACCCAGGCTTTTAGAATAGTTAATTACCAGTAATTTGTAATCATTATTTTAAAATGTAACAATGCATTTCTTCCATGTGCTTTCTTCTCACTGTATTCCTAACAAGAAAAGAGAAACTCCAGTCTATTCTAACATTTTAATCTTTTCATTGTTCATATACATTGTCAACTTCATCTAATTGAATTATGCTTAATATTTGACATAAAAGTAGAATGAGTAAATGCTTGCAGAAATGTCCACGAGCTCAAGGTGCAAAAGTATAAACAGTTGAATTTTAAAGTTGTAATGTCATACATAAACAAGAGATTCCTCACATTAGAAAAGCTCCTTACACCAAAGCCCAAAGGTAAAGCATTCCTTTTACATACTAAGACAACCATGATAACGTGAAAATATCTGAACATTAAACATTCAAACCGATAGGTAGAATTTTTGCTGAATTAGAGAACGACCCATTCAGATCAATAATACCTTTCCTCACTGTTCTCCATATGATTAGGGAAAGCATCAAAACCAAGCAGTAACTTTATAGCATCAAGGTAGCCGTTGTTACAAAGCCAGTGTAAAGCAGTTCTTCCCTGTAGACAATAGAAGAAAAAAAATAATACTACTACTTCTCCCAATCTCTATCACACCACAGTAACAGTTGTAAATAATGCTGCAACTTGATGCTTTTCTGGACACCAAGGACAAACATTCTTCTAAAACAACTCCCTTGTTAAAATGAAAGTACATCACTTAAAAATGAAATCAGATATCTTTTTAAACTACATTACAACACTAGTGCTATTCCATCTAAAGTAGCTGAAAAATAGCATTAGGAAACTAGTTCTAGAGTAGATTTCTGTGCAGCTGTACAGCCCTTGCTCTGAAGAAGCTCTCAACTATTTTAGTCATTCAGACTGTTTTCCAGGCTGATCCAAAATACTGCAGCAAGACAGAGAATTATTAAGGAGACCAAACTCTGATGAAGTCAGAGGAAAGCTTATCAGCTCAGACAAATGCAGAATGACTCCAGCTGTCCTTCCAAAAGGAGCTTGATTTCAGAAGTCTTGTTTCTCTCACATAAAGCAAAAGTCCAGCTCACAATACTCAGTACACTAGCTGAACCATACACAGTCAGCTCCTGGCTGGTATCTGCCCCATGAATTCCTATGGGTCTGTTACTATCAACAAACACGGGTATTCCACATCACTTCAAGGACATGCCTCCCATATCTACATCTCGTTTTTTTGAACTCCCAATTCAGCAAATAGTTAGAAAACTGGGTTCCGCATAAAACAAAGAAATTTTGAGTTCAGTGCTAACAAGCTGCAGCTTTAACTTCAAGTGCTGAAAATTATGCTGCAGTAACTCTGTGTGAAATAAAGAGACCTGAAGCTGATGTCACCTGTATTCAATCTGATGCTAGTAGCAGGTTTAGGAAATGTTTCCAGTATACACTGGGGAACCCATAATAAATAACACTTTTCCACTTTACCTAGAATTATTCATGCCCCACAATGATTAACTAAAGAAAAATTTAACAATTTGTGTGAAATTGTTTTGACTCATGAAGTTCTCTTAACTTCAGAGAAATTATGTCAAATAACAAAGAAATCTGTTATATGTTGCACAATTATTCTGGCTCCTAATTTCACTTACTGTTTGAAAAATGACACAAAGGAACATTAAAACAAACCAGTGTTCTTTTTTTTTCCACCAGGAAGAGCTACATACTGATAAATAATTGAAGAAGTTCATCTGCAATCTCACTTGCAATATCTTACTTGCTCTATCTCACTAACACATGCTGATGAAATACACTACAAAATCACATTCCCATATCAATTGTTACTAAGGAACCACAGAAGTTAAAAAATAAGATGCTAAAAATGACTCCTCATACGATCACACTTGGGTAAGACAAAGACAGAAATGATAAAGGACAAAGTTGAGTCTTCATTTCACGCTGAATATTACACCATTATTTTTTCATTCAAGAGTTTAGAAGTGAAGACAGAAAATTATGCCAGGATGCATTTCCTTCCATGATAAACAGCAGAAAAGACATTTCAGTGTCCCAGAAAACAGACAGACCTTTACATTTATAGTTATTTTAAACTTAATGAAATTGCCCAGCAAAGGACAACATACCTCTTTATCCTGAATATTTGGATCTGCATTATTTTCCAGTAACACCACCATGCAGTTGATGTAACCTCCATAAGCAGCACACTGAAGGGGGGTTCTACCTGCATAATCCTGTACATTAGGGTTGATTTTATTTTCTATCAGGATTTGGCACACATCAGCATTTCCTCCCAGGGCTGCCCAGTGAAGGGGAGAATGGCCATCTTGATCAACCAAATCTACTCTTGCTCCTCCTATAAATACAAATACATTCCTGAATTAAGAGAAAGCAAATGATAAATTTATGTTCAACTATAACTTCTTTGGTAAATTGACAATTCAGAGAAGTACTTCAGAATGATATTACCTAAATCAAGTTGAAATGGCAATGAAATAATTTCAGTCAGGGTCAGCTATCTAAAAACTTCAGATAATCCTAAATATCCTCCTCTCTGACACTTTGGAAACTTCAGGTCTGTCAAACAGCCTTGAAAAATCTAGATGTTATTTGTTTCAGGCCCACTAATTTTAAGTTAAACTTTCTTAATGACAAAATCACTTTTGAAAATTAGATTTCAGACTTTTAAACTTCTAAACAGTCAAGATAAAATATTCACAAGGTAAGAATGAATTTTGAAAAAAGTTCTATCTTTTTTTTATTCCATACATGCTGAAACCCTTATGCAGACATTTTCTCTGTGATCACATAAGATGCAAAAACTCATCACAAAAATAAGCCTAAATACAAAGTAACCATCAAGAATGGCTGTCTATATCATAAAATATTTAATCTACTGTAACTCAGATTCTGATCACCCAAGCTCACTGTATCCATAAAAACTCAGGAGGGTTAGAGTAAGAGCTTATCAGAGCATTAAAATTCCTCCAGCGAATAACAAAGGGAAGCAAGTTTCACTAAGAAAGGTTATTTGACAGAAAATGTGTAATTTGGTAGTCTGGATACCTCACCAGACAATAAATGGGAAAATATCTCGAGTAGGAGAAAGACTGCTTCCAGACCATGCAGAACTTTTCTGTGAGATTAAAATGAAAGAATTTTGCACCTAAGATACCTCTGTTATTTCCCTGTGTTTCTTGCAGTTCAGCAGAGCATCTATAATTATTTAGGACTATGTACATTGTTTCATTTAAATTTACAAATAATACTGTTTCTAAAAATCAATTATGGAAAAACATTAATGATTCAGAATTTGATAACTAACTTAATCAAAAGTAAACATTTTTATATTTAATAAGTAATTATATTTATAAAATTCAATAATTATTAATAAATAAAATCTAAATAGTAAAAAAATTTCCAAATTTTCAAACTTTCCAAACTTTCTCCCAGAAGAAAAGAAAGTGTAATTTGATCTTATTTACTGAAAGCAGGAAAAAAAGAAGAAAAAAGCTACCAAAACAATGGCTTGCTGGGGGAAGAGACAGTTGGAGAGATTAGAATGTATTTGAACAGGCTTGGACAGAGAAGAGATGTGGAAAGAACTGCTTTCAAAGTTTAGATTTAACTCTTCTAGTCATTTTGCCCAGTGCTCTGAAAATCTCTTCTGTTTCCTAACACTGTTCCACACAGGATGCTTACAGACAGTATCTTTTTTAGAGGAGTAATTTTCTTCTCCCGTTCTTACGCAGCAACCCTATTTATTTCACAGCCCCACATAAGGGAACATCAGAATTGTGGACAGGTTTGTAAATTTGTAACACATGACCTTTAATGAGTGTCTGTATCACTTCTTTGTGTCCCATCTCACAAGCTCGGAAAAGTGGAGTGTGTTTCATGACATCCAAAGCATCCACCTGTGCATTATGTTCCAACAGCAATTTCACTGTGCTGACATGGCCAGAAAGTGCAGCAGCATGTAACGCTGAAAGAAAAAAGCAGTAGGAAAAAAGAGGTCACAGTACTGTGAGCTCTGGAGGTTAACAATCAAATTAAAAAAATAATTTCGATCATTTTGGTAGAAAATGCTGCTTTTGAAAAGTAAGCAATTAAAGAATTGTAGCAAGTGATTGCAATCTTGAACTACATTTCCTTACCATACAAGCATTACAGTACTGTAAGCAGAAAAGAACATTAGCTCTGAAAATGTTTTTAACTGCAGAAATGTGAATTCTAACCTTATCAGCTGCAGGACTGGTTTATGCTGATTATTTGTGTAAGGTTACCAGCTTTTGCATATAAAAATTACGAGATCATAGTAAGAACTACTTTTGTCTGTGTTCATGGCACTCACCCCAATGGATACAAAGCTGCACATTTCAAGAGAAAGAAAACTTTCATTACTTCTTTAACATTTTCATGTTCATTTTCTTTCAAGCAAGCAAAGCCATCTCAGTTAAAACTAACTCCAGACAAACATCCAGCTGTTTTTCCCCACTCCTCTTATTCACTATCAGGAATTGCCTGGAGAAAATTTTACATAAAACTATGAAGAAAGGCCATTACATCTCCACATAGTACCTGCATCTCCTTGCTCATTCAGGACAAAAAACGATGGACAAACCACAGAATCATAGAATAGCTTGGGCAGTTGGAAAGGACCTCAAAGATCATCTAGTTCCAACCCCAGTGTCAAAGGCAGAGTTGCCAACCATTATATCAAGCACCAGATGAGGCTGTACAGAACTCCATCCAATCTGGCCTTGAACACCTCCAGGAATGGGGAATGACAGCCTCTCTGGGCAACCTGTCACACCACCCTCTCAGTTAAAATATCTCCCCCGAACATCTAATCTAAATCTCCTGTCTTTTAGTTTAAAACCATTCCCCTTTGTCCTATCACTATCTAATCATGTAAAAAGTTGATTCCCCTCCTCCTTATAGGATCCCTTTAAGAACTGGAATGAACTTAGAGATACCACATTTCCTCTCACCCCTACAGTGTATGAAGTTCCACTGTATACAAACTGTGAAATTTGAGTTTGTGGAATCCTACAGTTACTGATAGTAACTGCTGGCACTGCAGTCCAGGGTTGAGGAAAATGCAGAAATGCCAGTACAACCAGCTTGAAAGAACAAAGGCAAACTACATAACAGCAATGAAATTTCAGACAAATTGAGAACACATTTATGTGTTTTGTGTGATTTCACTTGCAAATTGATCTCAAAATGCTTTGGATTATTTCCTACAGTCAGCAATTGAATAATCTGTGTTCTCAGAGGTGTACCACCTTACATCTGAACTAATTCAGAGGTGACAATGAACAATGTATGCAGAATGAAAGTACAGAAATGTGCAATTCATAAATGTACTTCATAGCAGAGGGGTTGGAACCAGATGATATTAAAGGTCCCTTCCAACCCAAACCATTCTATGATTTTGGTGCAGTGCGTTCTTATTCTCCCAAGAAATTTCAAAAACACTCCACAATTTGGGGATTATTCTGTCTGGTCAAACCAGCAAGACATGGGGCTGTATACAGTACCTACATCCCTCTACTTATTTCAGTTATGACAGGCACAGTCAGGATCCAGAAAGGCGTTGCACAGAAAGGCACACCACAAAAGCCACCAGAAAGGATTTACTAGAAGACACTAGAAGGAATTCACTAGAAGGAATTACTTCTAAAATCATATCCAGAGTGTCAAACTGCCAGGCTTTCTGAAGTTGCCTGCTACTCTTTACCACTGACAGCACTCCATGCAGCTTATAAAACAGTGGCCCAGCATAATCTGTCACACAGATGCTACTAAAATGTGCAGGTTGTTCATACTGACAGTGAAGCCTTGCAACTTCGATTCTCAACACCAGTGACTGGAGTTGTGATACAAATAAGGCACTTCCTATGAGAAACAGGGTTGTGGTCTGAGACAACATGAGTAGTGCTGCCTCAATAATTGAAATCCTGCTTTTACAATGATCCAAACGTTAATCTATTGCAGATGTCATGGGAAAGAAAAAAAAAAACAAAACCTCTCACATGGACATTCATCATATTTGTGAAAAATATCTGTAAGCAGCAAGGTCTGCACTAGCTATGTGAGTTGGAGGTTATAAGTAGAAATTAGACAAGAATGAGATCCCTGCTGCTTGGTGCATTTGGACGAGCCTAGTTTTCATGTTCTGACCTCACTGTAAACTTTAGGTTCTGGTTTTTGTACTGCATTTCTTATGAAAGCAAAGGCAGTAAACCACTCAATCTGATGACACATGGGGTGTGCATAACAATACAGTAGAAAAAGAGCTGCTGTGTCAGCTTGGCTGCCTCTTCCCCTCTATCACTCATTCTGACGCAGGCATCTTGTTTCGCACTTTGTGCTCAGTATTTTCTTGTAAGCCAAATTTTCTGTGATGGAGTCACGGTGACTGAAGAGATTCCTCGGCCAGCTGCTCACAATGGGACCTTTGTTCGGCCGACAGACAGAGCCCTCACCATTGTATGCAGTGACGGCAGAGCTATAAAGCTGCCCCTGTAATGCTCCTGCAGCGCTGATCTCTGCGAACAGGGAAATTCCTTTCCCTTGGTGTCATTGCCCTACACAATAAGCAGTCTTGAGCTGAATGGAGAACTTGCTCTTTTTAAGTAAATGCAAAAAGCTATGTTAATGCAACAATATGACTGTGCTTAACCGAGTTCAGCACAAAAGTCAGCAAAACATAAACTTGAACTCTCCTCAGCAACTGTACCCTGGGTGCAGCCATGTACACTATTTTCTATTACTCCATGGTTTCCTGTTAGAATACAATACTACTCTTCCCCCACCAAAACCTGGGAAGGATTACAAATCTTCAGAAAAAAAAAATACGTCTACAATTAGAAAGTGATTTACTGGTGGGCTTTCCTTTGAAGTTTACAGCTCACTGTAATAACACTCACTCTGCTGCACACATTTGCATAGTGGTAAAATTCAGATTGCTTGGTAGGCAAGTGAAGAACAGCACAGCTCTGAACTTCAGCTGCTAGTGCACCCTACACAATGGCAGTTTAAAAAAAAAATGGAACATCCACCAATTTCCTTGAATTAGAATTTCTGCAACAAGATCAGGACTAGAAAGTGATTACGTGTTACTGCTACAAAAGGTGTCACTGGTAGATAACAACCACCTGAATTATTCAACCACGAAATCTACACCTGAATCATTTCAGAAACAGTTTCTGAGTACTGTTTGCAAAGAACAAGGTCCTTTAAAATGAGATCTGCGTAATGATTACAACATTACTGTTAAGATCTGGAATACTGACAGGTGTTCAGAAGGGACATACTACAAAGCATGAAATAGAAGTGGCACTACCAAAAGATGAAACAACATTCAAGGAGTATATAGTTTGTAGAGTCATCAAATAGAAAGACTGAGATCTTACACATTCTGTTTGCCACAGTACTGTTTTCTTATAACACAGAACTTACAAAACCATCAAAATATGGAAAGACTAATTTCAGGTGTGTTCACTGTAAGGAAAGAATTTAGATTTTTAAATAGAATTTTATGGGAACTGAAACTGACAATGCAAGATCCTAATAACTAAAGGAAGTGAAAAAATAGTCATACCTCCTATCTTTCAAATGCTGAACCACAAAACTTCAACACTGCAATTATTTACCATTTTACATAATTCAAATTATAATAGAAGCTACAAGCATGATCTGAAAAGTGAAAACTCTTAAAACTTTTTATTTTCTTATTTGGAATACATCATCACAGTCCTCAAAATCTACCGATGCAGCTTAGTCTAGTTCATGTGTGTGAAACTACGACAATGCCAGCTGAGCATATTTTAAAACAAAGATACTAAAATTCATATAAACAAATCCTACAATATGCATTCTTGTTTGTCTGATTGCATCTTCATAACGAATTTTTCTTTTAAGGGGAAATACTTTCCACACGGGAGAGATATTTCACTGTATTACTCAAATGTGGGTTCTGTGAGTATGGCTATCATTTTAGTACTTAGTATGTTAAGAATACATTTTTGCTCTTACTTTCGGAATTTGTGACTTCGCTGTGACTGGTACAGAGCAGTCCATGACCTCCCACACAAGGCTACCCCTACAGCCCCCCACTACTAATTTATGCTGAAGATACCTATACCTTCCACTTTTTATATGGTGTGCTAATCACTTCTGTATAACTCTATTAGTTTTATTTTCAACATTAAAGAAAACAAATAGACCTAACACCTGTCTGTCAGTATTGCTGATTCTGTTTTTCTTGAATGTACTACATAGATACAGTATTTCCACTACAATTATTACAAGTTTCCATTACAGAACATTAAATTTATACTTGCTATGGGAGAATAGGAATTTCTTGACTTGTGTGTTTGAATTCTGAAACACTGCTGAATAATTATCTTTTGCTTTGGGTAGATAACAGGATGAGCATTATCAAGTTTAACCTCTTGTCTAGACAAAAGAAATGCAATAGCTCTATTTTTTATTAAACTATCTTCACACATACTTGTGGTACCAGATGATTTTCATGGTGAGAGTTCAGCCACTTCACTGGTTAGTTTGTTCTACATTGTTTCAAGGTTAATACTGATAAATAAATAATGTTTTTTCACAAAATCACAGAATTGTAGGGGTTGGAAGGGACCTCTAGAGATCATCGAGTCCAACCCTCTGCCAAAGCAGCTCCCTAGCCCAGGTTGCACAGGTAGGTGTCCAGGCAGGTCTTGAACGTCTCAAGAGAAGGAGACTCCACCACCCCTCTGTGCAGCCTGTGCCAGTGCTCTGTCACTGCACTGTGAAGAAGTTTCCATGCACATTTGTGTGGAACTTCCTATGCTTAGTTTGCAGACATTTCCCCTCATCCTATCACCACACACTGCAGAGAAGAAACAAACCTCGCCCCTTTGCTCCTTAGATATTTATAGATGTGAATCAGATCCCTTCTGAGTCTTCTTTTTGCAAGGCTGAACAGACTCAGGTCTCACAGCCTTTCTTCACGTTTCAACAGACATTCTCGTGGATAGCTATTTATGTAACTATATTTCATTTTATTCTTCAAAATACACAATAAATAGCTTGTCTTTTCCCAGGGTTATAGATTTACTACACAGCAGCACAGCAATACAGTTCCTCTTACAATGTTTCAAATGATGTGGTCCAAAATGCAGAAACAATTTAATTCCTTCCAATGACAAGGCAAAGAATTGATTCACATATACAATTAGACTAGTGCAGAAATATTTTCAGGATTATGCAATATCTCTAGGAAAAGATTAATTTTGATGTTAACAATGTGTTTTTATTTGGTGAAAATCACAGTAACTGAAGGAAACAGTGTTTCCTTACTGAAAAGTACCTTACCTGTCCCAGCGTATTTGTCTGTCATATTGATATCAATATCCAGTTTCAAATCCAGCATAGTCCGAATGACATCGTCACTGCCTTTCCCAGCTGCCCACATGAAGGACGTTCTTCCCTCAAGATCTGAGTCATCTTTTACAGAAGGATGTTTCAAAAATACTTCAACTGTTTCCTGAAAAGATGTACTATTGTAATTAATATTAAAAAAAAATCTGTAACAACAAGAAACTATTCTGTCTCATTTGGTCGTCTATGAAACAAATCAATGCTTCATTTTTCTATTTATGTTTATATAGAGTAATGGTTCAACAAGAGGGATTGTATTTTCTGCTATGCCCTTTTCCTCTTCAGCATTCACAGCCACATCCTCAACTACTATCATACATCTCTTTTGAGTGTCAAATATCATGTGTTCATCATAAGGAAGTGAAAGACACTGTGGTCACTGTGAAGAAAGCAATGGAAAATGGGAAGAATACTATTGGCTTATCAAGATATTACTGCAATAATACCATTATGCTTAAATAATTTTTCTTCCAAATACTTTTCTTGCTACATTTTTTAATTTAAACCTGAATATGATTACACAAGTAAAAATTTTAGTTTGCCCAACTTGACTATTCAAAAAAGCCAAACAAAACAAAACAAGAACTTTAAAGGAAAGAAATACATTTCCTAGTATTTAATTATATCAGCAGGCTAATAATTACTGAAACAATGTAAGTTAAAAAAAGAATCAATTCCTTACACTTGAGTCCAGGCTTTCTACCATAATCATAACAACTAAAATCTCTCTCTAAATTAAAGGCTTGATTTAAAGAATATTTCTTCAAATGCCATGTTTGTGTTAAGCTCTCAGCAAACAAGTCCACTTAACCTTCTGATAAATTCTTAATAAGCCACACTGTACCAGAAAGGGAGGGAGGAAATCACTGCTGCAAGAAAAACAACTCAGGAAAGGTTCTTCCTTTCCTATCTAAAGGCTCACAAATGTTGTATATACAACAGCTGGTATACAACTATTAATAGTCACAGATAACTAATAAAAACTGAAAAATATGAGCTTTATTATTATTATTTTTTAATTTAGCACTGGTGCTATTTTAACCTTTCCCTCACCTGATCTGAGAAGAGTTCTGTAGCATAAGAATTCTTTGGCTACATTATCTTGGCTGAAACATTTACACTTGCAACAAAAAAGTGTTTAAGAGGCTAAGCCCAACTAATCAGTAGACTAGTTGATTTTTTTTTTTTTTGGGGGGGGGAGGGGGTTACCATTTATGCTTTCATCCCTGTACAAAAAATAGGTAATTTCTCCTTCATTCTATGTTAAAGTGATCTAAGATCCTAACAGCTTTGTGAATTTGGGTTCAAACCTGAACAGTTTAGAATAAAAAGGCCCAGGCAGAAATAATGAGGAACATAAGCATTAAGCCTTCCATACAAAACAGCATGTGTTTATAGCTTTGTGTACTCAAACTGACTATCATGACACCTCACACACAAATGACTACTCATGAGGCCAACAGCTCAGCACCCTACCAGAACCCTGCACTGCTTGAAATCCTGCAAAATGAAAAGGCTGGACCTCTTCAATACCAAGGCACACATCTTACAAACATAAATAAGTAATTTTATTTTTCCATTACAAATCAGCAAATCTACCTTTCTTTTAGCTACACTTTTTTTTCCCCCAGATTTTTAATGGAAAAAATAAAAAAAAAAAAAAGGAAGAAATTCCTGTATTACTGTAAGAGTTGTTTTCCAAACTGAATTTAACATAGCATGAACACTGAAATGGAATGAAATAAGAAAGGGGTCATTAAGAAATCAAAAAATGAAAGTATCCAATCACTTCAATTCTACATGCATTTTGCCATGGAAAAAAATCACGTGCTTTTTCTTTGTCGAAAATGAGAAAAAAAAACAAAAAAAACAACAAGCAAAGCTGAAAAAGAAAGAGAAGTAAACCTGGATCCCCTCATCCCCTGCTATCAACAACTTGTGAGAAATACTAAATATTCAAAAATAAGACACAGGTATCCATATTTGACTTACCAGGTCATCTGGTAATCTACATGAGTACGTGAAAATGAAATACATATTATTGTGGACATGCCCATAAAAGTTAAAAAAAAACGCAAAAAACAAAAAACAACAACAAAAAAATTTAGTCCTGCATTCTGCACACAAAGATCAATACTTCACACATGGAGTTCAGAAATTTAAAAAACAATGTTTGTTTGAATCTTCTGTGGAATACACAGGCCATCAAACCTTCAGACAACCTATTTAGGTCTTACACTAAGAAACCTTTTTTCTAGAGTTATTCCTTATATAAAAGTGGGAATAAGTAAGTCTTCTAAATGCTTCACCTAGATTAACTTACAGCTTCAGTCTCTAAGAAAAACAAAGAGGTCATATTAGAGTACATACATAACCTGAGGAAAAACAGAACAAACAATAAGATACTGAGTTCAGTAAAAGTGAGAACTACCAAAATATTTACAATAAACAAAAAAGATCAAATCTTCATCTTCTTAACAGCCAAAGAAAAATCTCATTTTAACTGAGAAACAAACTATGCCTATGGCCAGTCTGAACAGAACAATAACGTGGCGCTGAAATCATAAATATATGGATGCTATTGCCAAAACAAACATGGATGAGTCTCCCTTCAATTGTTTGACTGCGCATATGGAATGCAGTGGTGGGAGGTAGTCTAGAATTTTCATCTAATAGAAAAAATATAGCAAATACTGTTGCACAGAACAAACCATAGTGGTTAAAAAAAAAAAAAAGAGAGAGAGAGAGAAGCTCCAGACATAATTTAGGCATGCATAACCAACAGTTCTGGGATCGCATTATCAGCCCAAAGAGCCCTGTAGACTTGCGAGTCTCCTGTTCTGTTTTTCATCTAAGATGCAAAACAGTAAATTCATTGTAAGTACACAAGATTATAAAGGAATGTCTGATTCCATCACCTACTTTGCTCCCCCCTAAAACCTAAAGATGTCATAGTTTGGCTGGCTGATGGGATCAAAAGGAAGCAACATAATGAAAATGTTTCATACAACTAAATCAAGCCCAGAAAAAGAAAACCAGTATGAAAAATTATTTCGTAAAGAATGCACCAATATAGAAAATAAAAAAAGATAAAAGCATAAGAGGATAATCACTGGATTATCACTATCTTTCCCACAGATCATTCCCAGTATGAGAGTCTGACTCAGACTTGAAAGAAAGGCTTTCACAAGATAAATATTTCAAGCATGTGAGTCTGACACAAATTGTATATACCACATTGTAATAATGGACAATAATCAGCATCAATAAAATGTTCTGTAGAAACGCACAAGCTACACAGAACAGATGTGCTCCAAAGAATGTCTGAATTAAAAACAAATGAACAACTCTGCAGGTGTTTACTAAGACCATCTTCAAAGAAAAATAAACAGAAAAAAAAGCACCCCATTTCACAAGGAAACATTGATCAGTTGTCTTTTGAACTAGTACCCAGTATTTGATAAATGGAATGATTCTCAAATATACTAAAATTTTCTGAAAATTAACATGGCAGTAGGCAAGAAAAATCCGAATCAGTGCTTCTGCTAAGAGAATGGTGCAATATAAGTAACATTATGACGTAAGTATGTCAATTAGAAACTAGATAACCCTTTTTTTTTTTTTTTAACAGGAGAATGTAAATAACACTCCTTAAGAAAACTTATAGTGGAGCTCTTACTATGCACAGCATAATTCTACTACTAGAAATAGAGCAGCACGAAAGAAGTCATCTTAAGTTCCAGTGGTTGAGAACTATTTCTACAATACCTATGACCAGAAACTGTCAAAACTCCTAGCTTTTTGGACTTAACTCTACCACATCATAGAATGGCTTAGGCTCTGGACAAAAATTACATTTTCTACCAAAGATATGAGAACTTGGTTTTTTGGGTTTTGCTAAAAACAACCTTCAAAAGCAAAAGTACTCTTAAATAGTAGGCGTCATCCCCATTTCCACTGAAGTACTTAAGTGCTCTGATGCACACAGATACAAAAGGTCTTTGGTTATAAAGAAATCCAATTTTTAAAAGTTATATTTATAAATGCAGTTAATTCCAAATTATTATCACATTACTAGGAAAACTCCGAGTTAAAATTGTGCTGACATTGTTTGTATGACGTTTAAAAAAAACCAAATATTTTATTACATTGTAGATACTTGGACTCAATTACTTTAATTTCCATTTAGGGTGTGATACTTACAGCGAAGTTGCTCTGTGCAGCATAATGCAGAGGTGTTGCACCTTGGCTATCAGATGGGATAGTTCCAAACTTATTTCTTTCTAACAAGAGATGGACAATCTGAGCATGACCTGAGAAAATGCAATAGTAAGATAAGTTTATCAAGCCCTAAAGTTAAACACTTCTCTGTTAAAAGAAAAAAACAAAAGCACACAGAAAATGAACAGACTTCTATGTCTGTGTTGTAGTCACAGTGGTCTAAAAACTAAGACTAAATCATAAGTCCACATATTTGAACAACTAAGCCTGGCATGTACCTTCTTCCCAACAGTGTTCCAGTTCCACACTCTGTATCCTCATTTCTGAGGAACATCTATAAGTCAGAATGACCTATAAATAGGAATGCCTGACAAATATTTTGCACTTCTTTTAAACGAAAGCATCAGAGCCCTTCCTTAAACAAAGAAACCAGCCGTAGCTGGTCAGAAATCTGCAATATTAAGACTATACTGAATGAGGTGAATAAGTCCAGAGAAAATTCAGATAATTCAGCTAAGATGCTGTGTTTCAATGACAGACCAGTCAGAAGTAAAACAGTCAGTATAGACTGATCATATCTCACCATAATCCAAGTGTGGATTCCTAACTTAGGTTTTTATTCAAACAAAATTTCAAGTGAAGGTGTATAGCAGAATCTGGAGCATAGACTGCTGCTAGCAGTCATATCTACAATAAACAACAAACTGACACACATAATTCCTTCCATTACGACAGATTTGAATGCCTTCAGGTTAAAATAGCAAAAATTTGGGGAGCAAGGGAAAATTTTATATCCACTTCACAGACAGTATAGTACACTGACACCAGAATCATCAGATCCTTCAAAAACATTCTTTTAGTCATATATTCCAATCAGAGAATATATTAATAATTTAATATGTTGAAGATGATACTGTAAGGCATAAATCACATAAAAATACTCTGACTTCACAGATGCAATCTTCCAGTATATCGTGTGTGAGCAAAACAGCCTATTTGGCAGATTGTTACTTTTCCACAATTGACATATAGGAGTAAAGGAAAAAAGTAAAGTATTCTACTAGTAGAAGGCTACTTAATGAGAACACTGACAATAAGAAAATGTAGCTATGTAACAAACATTGTGGGTATCATTTAAAAATCTAAGATATAAGCTTCTTTTGTGGAATAACATTTTCAGACCACATATGTACAGAAGTAGAAGAAAGGAGAGAAAATGGTCAACCACAGTGAAAAAGGATGAACAGCTATTTGGGAACTTAAGTTTTTCAAGAGATGTGGAATCAGCAGTGTTAGGGTGTACAAGAAAGTGCTTCTCCTGAGTGATTAAGACAAGTATGAAAACAGTGTCCCTTCCTGCAGAAAAACACTGAAAAGAAATAAACTGTTACAGTCTTTCCATCTCAAGACTGTAAGAACTGAACTGAAGCAGGGGCTCTGAAAGAAGTTGGTTCTCAGTGTATTCACGACAGGAAAATCAAAAGATACTACTGATTGTGGAAAAAAAAAGTTGTCTGAACTTTTAGGACACACAAGTAAAAAAAGGGCAGTTGAATTCTGTAATCAGTGCAGGAGGTCTACCTAAATTGTCTATAAAAAGAAAGACTTGAAAGAACTGAAGAAAAAAATTGTACTTGCAATAGTAAACAAACTCATACAATATGGACAAACATTATAACTCAATTCTTCAAGTCTTGAAGTCATTTCTGATAGTTCTTGACTTATCAGGAATTGAGTTATGATGTTTGTCATATTTTCGTTTAGAAGAGCTGTAACTTGGCTGACACTTTCATGTAACCTGACAAAACAAAAAGTAACAGGAGAAACAAAGCCTGCGAACCAGTCATGAGCATCCCATCACCTTGAACAGAGTAGCTGTTGCAGCTCTATCCCTCCACTACCTGAGAAGTCCTACTGTTAAGATCAGTTAATAACATCCTAGACTCTTGGAGATCTACATCAGACATTCTGAATCTACCTCAAAAAGGACCCTCAAAATTAATCAAGATTTATCACTAAGAAATTCCCCATGGACATATGCCACCTAGAGACCTCAAGAAGTTCACATAGTACCCTGGTGGTCTTGGCACATCTTACCCCTTTTATCCCACACTGATTAGACAATCTGTTTTTCCAGCAGACAAAACCTCTCAAATACAATCAATTTCAAAACACAATAAATTTTGCTTCTTGGACAGAAACAAGTAATAATGATTGTTTCTTTGGGAGACTGATCCAAGGACACTTAAAATGTTTCACGACTTCCCTGTGAAAATTCAATATATCAACTTGAATCCAAATGCAAATTTGAGGGAAAAAAAACAACCACCAACCAAAAAACAAAAACCATAATCAAGCTATGCATATATTGTCACTGAAGTTGCAAAGTAACTTGCTCCACTGAGCAATTTGATTCTTTTATTGACATCCTTTGTCTGTTGCATCCCAAAGGGTCATGGGGAGAAGTTTGTTAAAGGGAGTGAGAGTGTTTGGATTCTTTCTTTATATCAAGCAGACAATCTATTTTTTCTTCTGAGGAGGAGGAGAGTGGAAACTAGGAAGTCAATTTTTCAATTGGTATTATTTTTGTGCCTGTCTTTTTATGCATTTCATTTTCATTACTAATTTTTTATATATATTTAATCACTTTTTTAGCTATTTGCAAACTTATGGTTTTGTAAACTGTAAAATCAAATCACAGAAGTCACATATGCAATGTTGTAATTTAAAGAGTACCTGAATCTCAGGTTAGTAATCTAAACAGGAAAAAAAAAACTTAATCTGAAGAACCAGCAACAGCACAAAACAGGGAAAAAAATCTAAATGGATAATATTTAGGAGAAGAGAAATTACTTTTTGCCTTTGTAGTAACACTTCCTTTATATTCTCTCAAGAAAGTCACTGTATTCAGTGACTTAAAGAAGACACTAGTATTAACAATTGAGCAAGACTTCCTTTCAAGTCCTGAACTTTTCTTCTGTTTTTCATAATAACGGCAGCATAATGTTGAAGAAATATGTTAATGCAGCCAGTGATACAAATCTGGGGAGCAGTTGGATAAAAAGCACCTTGGGAGAAATGGATCTGGGGGTCCTGGTGGACAAGCTGAACAGTAGTCAGCCTTAATGACTGGTAAGGACAACCTCAACAGAATGAGTAACAAGAGCACAGCCAAGCATACTGAGGGAAGTCGATTATCGCCCTCTACTGAGCACTTGCAAGATTGTATCTGGAAGATTTTCCAGTTTGTGGCAGCTGGCACAGGAAAGACTTTGAGAAATTGGCTTGAGTAGTGGAGGACCACCAAGATGTCTCTATCACTGTGTCTATTTTCAAGCTTCCCAGCAAGAAATGTTTTTAAACTGGAGCGAGCTCATCAGAGGACCACCAAGACAGGAAAAAGACTGGAGCAATGCCACGTACAGAAAGGTCAAGCGACGAGGCTTTTTACACCTGATGACAGTCAAGTAGGTTGCTCAAGGAGGCTCTTGTGATCTCTATCATCAAAGGTTTTCAGTACTTGCACTGTGTAAAGTCCTGACCAATCTGGTCTGACTTCACAGCCAACACTTCCTAGAGCAAAAGGTTGGATGATCTGATGTTTTCAGACCTCTTCCAACTTGATTTTTTCTATGATTATATGAAACATCAATATTTCTCCATTTACTACACCTGTTTAAAGATGAACTATTTAATTTTCTCTTCCTGAGATCTTCAATTCCCCTATCCCAATTTCTTTGTATACTGTGGAACACAAAATTGTCCTTGGGCTACTGAATTACAATTCTAAGAAAGAAAACACAATCTCCAGACTCCAGGACACAGTAGGGGGAATGAGCATATGGTCTCAGCAAGAATCAGTAGATCCTGTAATTTTAACCCCAGAATTTTTGCAGAAGCTCATGAGATTATCCATTATTTTTTTACCATACAAGATTTTTAATACCTCACTGAAGGAGAAGAGGCTGATATGGTAAGTCAGAATGATAAGTTATTAGGCTCAAGAAATGGGTTATTTATAGTGACAAATCACACTTCAACAAGCCTTTTAAGCTCTCTGCGAGGAGAAAGCCAAAATAACTTCATAACCATTTCCTACCTCATTAGAAAGTATTTTAGAGCATTATACTATTTAGAGGTCTTGTTTTTTAAAAATTAAACATGATTCATTCTGCAGTACTTTGTGCGTTTCAGACATCAAATTCTTTGCCACAATAGCATTTGTATGAATGATACAGTGCATAAATTTCACGTGTGATGCTAGTTGTGCAACTATATCTTGAAATCTATTTTTATTCCAGTCAAAGAAGCCACACCATAACTAATTACAGTTTTTCCATAAGCACTGCTTTTATCTAATCATGCACTGTTGAAAATGTATCTTCAGTACATCTTCCCTCTAGTGGCTCACAAAAGCAGTTCTCTGTCAATTTCATTACTGAAAAAGGATCTAGCAAATACCATACGCTGAGACAGTTAGAAACATCCATAATTTCATTCAACTGTACCACAAGCCTTCCACACTGTGTACTTCGCTCTAATATCTGTTTCTTCAGCATTATCTTCTATCTGTGGTTACTTTGCAGGAATCTTTTTAAGTCACTTGTCTGATTGTGAGTGGTTGTTCAGTAAAAACTAGATAGTATAACCTGTATAAATCAACTTCGCTGAATACACAGAAACTCCAAAACATCACGATGTGCTGAAAGCAAATGAATAAGGATATGATAGTCAATCTCTCTGCACTGTGGAACAGAAACACTTCCCTCAGCGCATCTTTTGAGCTGTATGTGACTGTCTTGACATGAAGTCAGTGTAAAGCTTAATTTCTTTCTTTTTTAAGGTAAAAAAATAAATATAAGTTTGGCTACTTTCTTCGTGCACTTCAATATATTGTCTGGGTACACAATCCACTTTGGAGACTGCTGCTCTAAAGCAGTAGGCTTTTTCAGACCTGGTTTCCAGAGAAACTTTTTTTTTTTTGAATCTATGAATAAAGCTACATGCAAGAACATCTCAAGTACTCTAGTTGTTCTTAAATCATGAGCATATATAGCCTACTGAGGTAATGCATTTTACAGTGCTTTGGAGAATAAATCTAAGGCTGAAATAACACTACACACAAAATTCTAATACTAGTCTAGCAGAAACTGAGTATTATTGTTCTAAGAGATTATAATGCAATGTTGGAATCAAATAAAAAACAGATACAAAGATTAAATACCACAGTCAATGGACTGTCAAATGACTTTGGCATTATTCAGTTTACCAAGTAAAGCTGCCCAGTGAAGAGGAGTTCGAAACAAGTTGTCATACGATGTCACATTGCAGCCTTCGTAGGAGGTCAGGACATCAACAACTGCCACGTTCCCATCAGCAACAGCAAAATGAAGTGGAGTCCGCCCTTCATAGTCTTGCCAGTTAAGCAGAGATTCTGTAGGTGCAGCCTCCTTTAAAAAAAAAAAAAAGTACGAAATTCAAAAAATACTCAAGGCAAAGAGAAAAACTGTATACTCTTCACAGACATTTCCGGAGTCTTAACAGAGATAAACTGCCTTTGCTCAGTAGCATACAGCTTTATCAACTATGGTTTTGTCAATCTGTAATCTAAGTGACTCCTCACACAGATCTTTAAAAGATTATCTCAGGCTCACCCCAACGTACCTTTCTTCAATGACACTCTCCTTTTAGCACAAATTAAGTCTTACAGCTTTCATTATATTACTTTTCCTACCATTTTAAAACCACACTACTATCAGAGTAGTTCCAGAAATGTCAAGCTGACAGGATAAAAATAACAAGAGTACCTCTAAGAAACATATCTACTTGTAATGAGCTTAATTTTGAACAAAGCCTTTAAAAGTAATATGATTATTCATTTGAACACATAACATAGAAATCAATAGATATAGCTTCAATTTTCATCACATTCTTAAAAAAATATAATCAATTACTTTCACATAAGCCCCCACAGTATATAAATTCATATTACGATGATTTCCTTTCATCAACTTTTTTTCTAAACAGATTGCTCTTCATGAATTTCTTTCTCAGCCAAAAGAGCAGATTCAAATGATCATCATTTTAGTGCTGCAGAGATCTCTGAAAGGTGAATATGATAAAGCCCTGCAAAATAACTCTAAACTTAATTTTCCAGAAAAGAAAAGAAAACACTATCTCAAAAGAAAGCGGTAAACCAATCACACAAATTCAGGCTGCAAGAAACCAAACATCTAGAGCAGAAGAAAAATGTCAAAATAAGAGCTTAAATAAACTACAGGGTCTAAGTGTGCTGATCCATTTCCAACGACTCAAAACAATTGAGTGAAGTCATGTGAAACTTGTGCAAAAAAGGAAGAGTCTTGAGATTTTTAAACTATAATGACTTCCAATAGTAGAATGGGTTTTGAACCATGATAACCAAGAAAAAGGATCATCCTGAGAATAATGTGCCATGCTATATTCCATAATATATGAAACACAAGGGAGAGACTGTGATCAGCAGCTTGTTAACAAAACAAAGATCCTGACTCCTTTCTCTTTAAAATAATTGAAATTTTTCCTGTAGGCTTTATGAGCTACACAAGTACATCGTAAAATTACTTGTATTTGCATTATTTGAAATGCAGTATTACACAGAAAACTAACACCTAACACTGAGATCATTAAATCAAGCAGTAGAAAGTCAGGATATGATTTCTATCCCAATATTAATCTACAAGGCTGTACATTCTGCATTTGCTATTTAATAGATAAAAATAAATTTAAACATATTTCTGAAGTTCCAACTGGCTACATTAATACTGCAGTAGGAAACTCATTTGCAACACCCTGATTCTTTGCATCTTACTCAGTTCTTGAAAACGTCAATTTAGACTTCCTAGTATTTAATTTTCTAAAGTGAAACATTCACATATTTTCTACATTGTATTTAACTGCTAGTTATGTTCTCCATCTTACACATCCAAAATATCTTATGCATTTTTTATATTGGTACCATTTGCCATGGTTTACCAGACAATAAAAAAAATAATCTACTTGAAACATATTGTCATTCATTACTATATCTAGCCCATAGCACAATAACAGATGATCTATTAAAAACATAATAGTTGATAAATATGAAACTCTAATTAAAAATAAAATAAAAGTTGTTACATGTAAAAATCATAGTAATCAAAGCACAAATTATTTATTCTAATAAGCATTCAACTGTACTTTTCTAAGTCATTAGAGTGGAAGGTGAATGCCCTTCCTTTAGCTTTGATAGACGCTCAGAAGCAAGCTGTCATTACCTTAATTTCTGTCTATTCAAACTGTTCACCAGAGGGAGTATAGAATCCACTGCTGGAAAAATCAGAACTGATATTCGAGAATCACCTTTGAGAATCACTAAAATCAAATGATACGCCCAGATCTAACTGATATCATTAGAAAATCCGTCCGAACAAAATGGGCAAAAAAAAAAGAATTATTCTTCTAGTTAACTGTAATTTCTTGATGTAAACTAGAAAGCTGATTTTTGAACCTTCCAAAGCATAAGGCGACTCTAAATAAATGAATTCTAAAACTCTTGGTTGAAAGCCACTGACATTCTACCAAGCACATCCAGCGATGGACAGCGTTTTTTCAAAAAAAGAAAGAATATTTTTATGATGAAGTCACTGTTTATATTCTAATTTAAAAGTATTCATGTTTTCAAATTTTTGGCTACTTCAATAAAAATTTTGTTGGAAAGCTCTTGCCTACTTTCAAGAATATTATTTCTTTGTACTGTAAGTGCTTTTGTTGTAAAACTACCTACAACTAAGCTGTCATACTACATTAATATTTTAAGCACAATACACAGAAGAAACAGAAGCTACACATTTTTTCTGTAGCAATTAGAAAAATGGAATTGCAGGCAACAATGGAAAGTGTTGTATAAATAAATGTCATGTCTCTTACCATGAAGAATAAACAAAGAGAAGAGATACAAAACAGAGACAGAGTACTAAGCAGTTGCTTCCATCATGTTAATGGAACTATATCCTGTTCTTTTCTCCTTAAATCTTCCCAACGTTTTTCATGTAACCAAGCACTGCTGAATCTGGAAAGGTGGAAAAGGAAGTTGACCATGAGAGAACCTCCAGATTAGAGTTGCTCTCTACTTTACATGTTTAATGTCTAAAAATGTAATTGGTTTTATTTTTCACCATATTTCATGGACACTGATACTAGATGAAATCTATTTTGCTTAATTGCCACCAGTGTAATCTGAATTTTCTTTTTTAGCACTGAGTTAAGCTCTTTTCATTATTATGTTTACAATCCCAATGGGCTAATAAGTACTGTATGAACATGAAGTAGAATAACCATTCTTACTTCTATGGATTTAAAAACAGGAGACAACAAATGGAAACATTCAGATGGCAGAGCACAGAAAACCAAGACAGTATTTTACAGTATCACACACTATGCTCTCAATAAAACTGGCAGCTTAACTTTTGTCAAGGTTTTGTACAGTAGCATAGAACAATTCTAAGTAGGATGATAAAGAAAAACCATTTTCTGTGGAATTCTTTCACAGTGTTTAAGGTAACATGACAGAAACAACAGCAGTGTTATGGAAAATAACTTAATGAACAGCACCAACCGCTGCCAATGCACATTAAGTGGTGATAGATATCAATATATGACCACGGTCTGAGCAAGAGTACATAGCTTATAGCACTCTATCATGAAAGCACAGTTTGTTCTGATATGATAAAAAAAACAAACAACACAACAGAAGGGCAACAGTGACTTTGCCAGAAGCATGGACCTTTTGCACTACTATCACTACAAAACTCTTCTGGTGAATTTAGAAATGCCGTTATGTAAACACAAGATAATAGTTTTATCTGTATGGATGCATGTGCTAGAAACAACATGCAGAAAGAATCTGAAAGTCTACAGTGTTAACCTGGATGCTAGGACCTGGAGAAGTACAAGAGCCAAAAGTAATGCTTGGGCAACACACTTAGAACTTTGTAATATGATGAAAAGCAACTAAGGAGGGCAAGACTGTAAGCACTACGCTAATTGTGTTGCCTTAACACTGCCATGCAGGTATCTAAAAAGATAGGTAAGAAAAACACTTAAGTTCTAAGACATGACAGCATTGTATTAAGGGGTTAAACTCAGAAGCAACCCCCCCCCCCCCCCCAAAAAAAAAAAAAAAAAAAAA
>VXAB01003716.1:118796-137896 GCA_013399175.1 Odontophorus gujanensis
AAAAAAAAAGGCATTTATACTTAAAAACAAATTCAATCATCAGAGTGGTTGAGAATATCTTCAGAAAACGACAAGTATTTTTGAATTTTCCTAGCGCACCTTCCTCCAATTCCCTCTCTACTCTATAGGGGAGAAGCAAGTGGGTGGTCTGGGTCTGGGTGCCCACTTAAGTAGCTGGGGTCAATCTATGTTTATCATCATAGAATCATTAAGGTTGGATAAGACCACAAAGATTACCTAGTCCAAATGGACACCTACGACCAATGTAGTTCACTAAGCCACTTTCTCAACTATGTAAAGTTTGGAAGTCTAAATTTTAATCCAGCAACCCACACCAGCTTTTCAGCAAATTCATTTTTCTAGTGTGGTAGAAAACTAAGATGGGATACATAAACTAAAATTTGTTTAATCTTGTGACAATTTAGAGTGAAACTGCAAATATTTTGAATGAATACAAGTAATACAGAAATAAAATCACATTAATAAAACATTAGGAAGTTTTCAAAAACTATTTTTATAGTAAAAAAATATTAGCAAAGATTATCAGTGTGATTTAGGTAAGAACCCACATATGTTCACATGCCATGGGTAACTTTTCAGCTTGCACTGTAATCAGACAGACACAGAAGTAATTATAGTTAGCTTACAATCAACGTGTCTCATTCTGAAAGAACTCTGAAGGCAGAGGTGTAGGGGGACTGCTATACTGAGAGAAAATTAAACTGAGACTTCTGTATCTTTCCAGATTACTGAAGTTTAGAGATTTACATGGAACAAAAATAAAGGTTGAAATCAAGCTGAGGGCATGATTTCAATGTACTCATTACAGCTGTCAGCTAAGGAAATGAAACTAGAAATAAAAAATGATATCAATGAAGAATTATTTAATATAAACAAAAAAAAGCATTTGGAAAGTCTCTCGAACAAGTGGATCAAGGGCTGACTGACCACTGATCAACTATTTCCTAGAATTCTAACTCAAAAGACAAAATTTGGTATAACAGTAGTTAACTAAAAATAAGCAATGAAAGCAAGACATACAACAGAGGATTCACCATGCAATTAAGACGAGTAACGTGGTATGTTCATTTTAACTAGGAGAATTTAAAAACTGTCAAAATGAATAGTTAACACAAATCAAACTGATTAACAAAATATAGATAACAACTCAGAACAAAGATATTCACCTACAAAGCATGGAAGAAACATCTGTCACTATAGCAAGAACATCTGAGATGATTTCTTATTAACTTCTAATGATTTAATTTTCAAAGACTCAGTGGACTCAAAAGAAAAAATTCAAGAAAACAATAAATGTTTGTACCACAGTAAAATAATAAATATTAAAAGGGTATATAATGGATTTTCTTACCAAAATACATTTCACTGTGTGAATTGCCCTAGGGTCCTTGTTGTTAGCTGCCCAGTGAAGTGGGATTTTTCCTTCAATATCAGGGATTCCAATATTTGAATCGTGTTTTATGAGAAGTTTCACGTGTTCAGGATTATTGTAGTAGGCACTCCAATGCAATGCAGTTTGCTGAAACATAATATTCACACGTTTTACACACACGGTAAAGAATAAATAGAAGATGGAAATGTTAGAACTTGAAAAATGATCTAATTATATTTTCACAGAACGAAAGAATATTTGAGGTTGGAAGAGACCTCTAGAGATAACCTAGACCAATTCTCCTGCCCAAAGTAGGGCCAGCTAGAACAGGTTCATCAGGACACTGTCCAGTCAAATCCTGAATATCTTCACACCCTTTGTGGGTAACCTACTCCAGTTCTGACTTCCACCATGGTGGAAAAAGAAAAAAACAAAACGTGTTTTCACAGTTTTAAATACCAACTTTGGTATTTCTTGAATATCAATGTGTGCAGTGCCTCTTTCAATTTGATAGTTGCCACTTCATTCTATTTTCTTTACTTTCTCCCACCAGCTATTTGTATCAGTTTGTAAGAGCTCTCATGAACCTTGTGTTGTTCAGGCTAAACAGTCCCAGCTCCTTCAGCCTCTCCTTTTTGTCAGATGCTAACCCCCTAGTCACTTCTGCAGCTCTCCACCGGATTTGCTCCAGTAAGCTCATGCCCTTCTTGTACTGGGATGCTCTGAACTACACAGTGCATTCCATTCATGGTTTCATTAGTGCCAAGAAGAAGGGAAGAATCACCTCTTCTTCTGAACGCAACCAAGGATGATGACTGCCCTTCTTTGTTACAAGGCATCACTGCTGGCTTATGGTCAATCTGATGTCTAGCAGAACCAGTACACCAGGCACACCCAACCCACCACCTGCATGTGGCCCAGCCCAAATGGTAACACCACCCAGGCCCTGTCCTACACCATCTGCTCCTGCTGCAGCTCTACCACACCAAGAAGCCTGGCCAGGCCCCAGGAGCACCCTCATTGCTTAGCAACTGTCAAATGTCAGCACGCTATTAACGCTGTCTGAGCTGCAACCAGGGGATGTGGAGGGTGCCATGAAGTGCCTGCTCAAGTCATAGCAAATAACTATGTGCACTTCAATCCACTGGCTAAACAGTCCTGTGAACAGCAAATAACTATGCAGTCTTCCTTTCCATTTTGATAAAAGAATTTCAGAACAGGATCAAGATTGCTGAAAAAAAAAAAATCATTTCTTTTTGGTAATTTGCAACTCCGTTTTCAGTTGACATAAGTATATTACCTGAGAACAACAAAATTGCAGGGGTTGGAAGGGACCTCAACAGATCACTGAGTCCAACCCCTGGCTGAAGCAGGTAACCTGCAATAGGTTGCACAAGTATGCATTCAGATAGGTCTTCTCCATATGAGATTCCACGACCAGTTCCAGTGCTGTCACCCTTACTGTAAAGAAGTCCTTTCACGTTTGTACAGAACTTCCTATGTTTGAGTTTAAGGTCATTACTCCTTGTCCTACTGCTATACACCACTGAGAAGAGCATGGCCTTATCCACCTGCCTCCCACTTCCCATCAAATATTTATAAACATTAATCAGACCCTTCCTCAGTCTTCTTTTACCCAGGTTGAACAGACCCAGGTAAGTCAGCCTTTTCTCATTCAGGAGATGTCCCAGGCTCTTTATCATCTGTGAAGCCCTCTGCTGGACTCCTTGTAGGCGATCCTTGTCTTTCTTCAACAGGGGAGCCAGAACTGGACACAGTGTTATACTTGCAATCAGTCATTCAACTCAAAAATCTGATCATGCCTTTTTACTTTTATAAGCCTCATCTTACCAGAGAAAAACATTCCTCACTTCACAGTCACACCTTGTTCATGTCATCACTTTTTGGTAGTACACACATTTGTGAACAACTGTTTATAAGGAAAAGTACAACTTCATACAAAATCTCTGACAAACGCTTTAAGAACACACTAAGAATTGCAGCAACCGCCATCAAACCAGCTTGATACACTAGCATCACAAAAATAAGGTCAAATATCCTGCTAGTTCTGTGTTTTTGTTGCTCTCCTTTTATTTATTCATTTTTATTTCAATAAAAAATGTTAAAGATTAAAGTAAGTTTTATATCTATCTATATGAACTATGCACAGTGTCAGAGGTAGATGTTGGTAGTATGGCGGCAGAGCCTGAACCTTCCCACCAATGTTCCATTACATCTCATCGCTGTGCAACAGATGGCAGCAGAGGGGCTCTCTGACAAAATGGCGTCTGACATGAAAGTGTGTATGAAGGAAAGGTATGTAACTGAATTTCTCCATGTGAGAAAAGTGGTACCCACTGACATTCATCAATGCTTGCTAAACATTTATAGAGACCAAACACTGGATGTGAGCACACTGAGGCGGTGGGTCGTGTATTTCAGCAGTGGCAACAGTGACAGTCACTGGGTCCCCTCCACTGGTGCAGATATTTGCAAGCACAGCTTGCAGGCTCTTGTTCCTGCTGGCAAAAAATGCATAACTAATGCTGGTAACTGCATTGGAGAAGTGATTTGTAGCTGAAATTTTGCTCAGTCAGTGTTATTGTGCACTTCGTACCTGTTGTAGAACTCATGGAAATAAACAGGAGGCATTACTTTTGGAGCATGCCTTGCACTGCATATCTTTGTGTCTGTAGCTCAAGATAATTCCTGTTCACTCAGTACGGCCCAGGCAAGTCAAAAGGCTGGACATCCATGTCCTAGGTTCTTTTCTGCCAGGATGCTTTCCAGCCAGCTGGCCCCCACCATGTATCAGAACGTACAGTTATTCTTTCTCAGGTGTATGACTTTTTACTTTTACTGTATTTCTCAAGCATGCAACAGTCTCTCAATCCTGGTGTCTGGTAAAGGATATTTTATAAAGATAACAGGCATTAATCCCAAGTAAAACTGGCTTTAAACAACAGTGAACAAGTCATCTTTTGTTATACTTCAATAAAAAGGACAGTAAACGGAACATTAGCACACAGGGTGAATGACAACTCAAAATCACAGTGTTTTTAATAAATAAATAAATAAAATGAACAAGAGTCCTATTTACCTAAGTGAAGAGTAGCTACTCAAAGATCTTTGCTACTGAAGCTTGATCTAAGCCTAAGTCACACCACCTTACAAGATAACCACACTGAGAAGTTCTTGTGGTTCTGGTAGAAGATTAATTGCTTTGTACGAGATTTCCTTGACTATGGCAAAAGAATAATAAACATGGCACTTAGCCAGCCAATAGGGCAATATCATCAGGTGCAGTAATTTAAGGCCTAGAGAAGATACTGGATTTTGGTAATAAGCAATCATGTTGAGGTTAGAATAATCACTTGCACGGGGTCTCAACACCAGAGCCTCACCATGCAGAACTGCAGTGATTAGTTAGGTTTTTCTTCAGTTTAGATATCACTCAGAATGACAGAAATTAATGCAAAAGCATATAAAAAGATTATTTTCTGCTAGAGGAAGACAGCACAGAATATCGACACAGACTTGTTTTGACCAAAGGTTTTGACATTGTTCTTTATCACTCAGAATTCTACAGGTTGAGTACTACTGAGTGTGGACCAAGAGTAGTCCAATAAAACACCAAGTAAATCCATGTTCACATTGCTAATACCTGACTGTCAGTGTTTTTCACTTGCACTACCAATGTTCATCATCACAAAAGCAAACGTTAGCATATTAATAAGTAATCTACTGATCAGACACACCCCTCCCAACTGCCAAATAGTACAGGGTTATAAGAAGCAGAATAATTTTATTTCCCCCTCTTTTCCCTACCCTCACATGCCAGCAAAATATTACATAGCACTCTGATTTGAAATCAGAGAGAAATAACTATTGCAAGACATTTATGTCTAAATTAGCATCCTTGAATGGTAAGACACAATGTGTGAGCTTACTGCCCTTTATGCCTTGTAAAGGAAGAAGGCAAAAGGAACCTATTCTCTGTGTTCACTGCTTTAGGCTGTTAGTTTTGTACCATGGTGTCATAGAATGATACTGAATTTTGTTTACTTGGTTGCTCACTGAAAAAGAGCTCATTCTAAGACATAACCAGAGGGGCTGCAAAAAGAAGTCTGAAAACTTACACCACATACAGTGACATACAGCCTAGTACCATAAAGCATGCTCAAACCACTGCAGTCTGTCAAAATGTGAATTTTAAAACTTGTTTCAAACTCATACTGATAGAAGTTAACATACGCCACTTCTTAAGTGAAGCTAAAGCTGACAAATGCATATGGGCATAAAAGGGTTTAATTACTAACAAACCAAAGCAGCTTTCCTTTACTGGTTTCTCTCACAATCTACTTCTCAACCAATTGCTTACACAGAAATAAATGTAAAATACAGTTATTCTCTGTCATTTTCAGGAATTACATTTGACAATCTTGATGCATATAGTTGCAGTAAGGGAAATGAAAGAAACGTGCCAGTCAGGGGTGAACCTGTTGGACCTGAATTCCATCCTTGCTACTTTGACTACTCACGACAGAAACTGGAATCAAGTGCTCTACATTTTGCGGAAAATCTGGCAATGCTTTAATACTGCTTTGGAAATCTGTTGAACAAAAGGCAAGGTTCCTAAAGGTTTTGGCTGGTTTCCAGATGCTTTTGTTAATTAATTAACATGGTCAGAAATCAGCATGACCTCTCCAGAGTGAATGCTGCAATTACAGCCAGGGTTTCCATGATACGTGTTAGAACACCCTGGAAGGTAAACAGCTGATTGCTAGGACACAGGCTGGTTCAACTTTATTGTCTGGAGAAGACAGCAGATTCATTTATTGGAAATGAAGCTTGCAGTGTCTTATTCTGCTTTCCCGATGATCGAATTAGACAAGGATTTCTGAGTTTACACAATGAGACCACTAGAAAGTCCAGTCCTCCTTTGATACAATAAAAACACACTGTATGAGATACGAATGATGATATGATGATGCTCACTAAAGCCAGTCTTGCCAAACTGGTATGGTAATTGTGAAGTGATGTAAGTGCACTTGATTGGAGCACTGACATTTGAACTGATGGTAGATCACTGCCTGACTGGAAGATTTTCTGCACGAGCTCTGCAATCACTTACAAACTGTGGAAAGACAACCTCAACAAGTCTTCATTCCTTATCAGTTTAAGTACTCAATCAGTCAATTAGACACAATTAAATTTTACATTACTATCATAAGGAAAATGTTAATATTGTTAATGGTGATCATTGTAATGCCACGTTTGCCGTTAATTAGAAGAGCAGAAAAATTTTGTTCATTTACTGGAATAATTTTTCCCACATAACTGTTTATTGCAACTTCTATTTCTAAACCTGCTACAAGAGTTGCCTTAAAATAACAAATATTTTTACCTTGTTTTTGTCCTGGGTATCCACTTCTCCAGGTGCCATGTGTTTTAGCAGCAAAGCTAAACATTTGGGGCTTTTGTGACGTGTAGTTAAATGCAACGGTGTCATACCCTCTAAATCCTTCTGCATCCAGTTCCCTCTACGAGCCAGTAGAAGTTTCATGAAGCGGTAATTTCCCTGTGTATGGAAAATTAGGAGGAATTTCTGTTTATAATATCAAATGACCATACCATTTTGATATTTTTACTGTTGCATAACAATACTTAAAAAAAACCAAACAACAAGAAAACAAGAACAACATCTCTAAGACTTGGAAACCTCTAATAAGGATTTTTAAAGAACCTAGACATTAAGTTCATATCTTCTGGTAGCAGAGTGTAAGACCTGATTCACAACGTAACAATTGAAATAAAACCATCAGAAGACTGACAGATATCAGATAAGGAATAAAACTAAATATAAGAAAGACTACAATTTTCAAAATGAGAGTAAGAAAAATAACATGGAATCATTTAGAAAGAGAAAATGAGCTCATATGAATGAGTAAAACATACATGGAAAAAAGAGATTGTTGCTTATGTTTTTAAACAGAGACCTGCATGCGGGTTTGATCTATTGTGTGAGTGGGATGGTACAGGTAGCCTTGTAACATTCATTTTAAATACTTAACACTCTGGATTTAATGTGTTCTCAAAAGAACACGTTCACACTCAGGGATAAGTTGCAGTATTTGATCAAGTTTTATTAGACAACATACACAGGAAAAGTAACACACAGATCAACAGAAGTCACGTCTTCAGATTCTTCTCCTTATTGAACAACCTGCAAATTAACATGTTCCAGTCTGTTATAATACATTCATAAATCCTGCATGTTAACTTAGCCCATTTAGGTTGACCTTGAAAAAAACCAAAAAACAATGGGGACAACACCAACAATAACAAAATGTAGCCACAGGGACAAGTGAAAGCAATTGTAAGGAATGGGGGTATTTCTGTATGTCCTAAGACTCAGAACTGTAAAACAATTTGCCACCATAATGGTAGGGCAGAGATGGGTCAAAGAATCCCAGAGACACCCACAGTATCCTGTGCGTAGGCATACAAATATTTCTTTTCCAAAGGGTGGTACAGCATCCATAAAGATTGGAAGGGCAGATTTCACATATGTTACCGTTCTGGTCTTTGCCTAAGAAACGTGGATGAGTTGAGCTCTATGTGATCAAGCATGCCTAGAACAAACATATCATATACTATGAAAATACACTTCTTTTTCCTGTCATGCCATTTTATTTCAGAATAAAAAACAGGGAAGACATATAATGAATATGCTTAGCCAAAATAACTTTTTTCTGCTTCCACAATTTGTTGTCATTGACCCCTGCTCTTCAGTGAAACTCCAACAAGCCCTATACCTGTCAAAAATCTTACTACAAACCTGTGTGAAAATGCAAACTTCTGTTGCCAGAGACAGTAAACAGAATTCACAGCAATTTGAGCAAGTAATAAGTGACTAATTCTCTTCTTTCTGTTGAATATCACAGGAAGCATAATGTTAGGATTCTATCATTTTGAAACACAGACATGCACCAAGGCATGCACTGACATACAATTTCAGAACAGGAAAACATTTGAACAGCTACTAATCCAAGCAGTACACATACAATATGTATTAATAATAAATTTCAGGATGAGTTAGGGAAAAGAAAACTTTCCATTATTACCATCATATTTTACAGGTAAATACAAGAAGAATTTGCAAAACTCATTAAAAAAAGAAAAAAAAAAACCAACTATCAAGAAATGCAGTGTATCATGCTGTGGTTGGCAATTATACTGGGGAAAGACAACATTAAATAACTTGAGAGACTATTAGACTTGGAAGAAATAGTAGCTATTCTCTATTACAGTGGAAACAAAACAAATGTATTATCCTCTATTTCCTACTCAATGTCCATGCACGTATGTGAAAGAAAAAAAACTTGATTTTCTCATGTTGATGGATACTCATTGAAAGATTTTCTAACATACTGTTCTTTCAGAATGAATTGAGTGGGTAAGAAGACAAAGTTAAAAGAATACATAAAACTAAGGAAACATATTTTTATTATTACAGTTATAACTAAGGAAACATGTGTTTTCATTACTAGTTTCTTTTGCTGTAATCTATTTTATCTTTGCTGTTACCATTTTTCTACCAGCTACTCCTATATTAAGGTTGCATGTTTAGCCACCAACAAATACACCCCCCATAGGAAATGACTCTGTAGTAAATCCCCTCAAGCATGAAACATTTTGTTTCTTCCAAACAATTTATGACTTTTTTTTTTTAAACATCACCAGCGATGACAACAATGTAATGACAATGACCTTTTACATTACTTATTCACAGTTCTCCTCCTCCCTAGCAAAGTACTGGATGATGGGATATCTGATACACAAATGAACCCAACATGGGTACACGGGTAAAGGCAAAGAAAAAGAAGAAACATCACGAAGCCACATTAACACCTGAGGTTCTTCTGGTCCAGGTTTCAGCTCCTAAAACACACAGGCAAACACAGGTTCTTACTGGCCCATAGTTCAAAGCAGCTCAATAGTACAGCAACACTGAGAACAATCATTATTTTGGTATTACTATTGGGAAGGTTTAAATAGCATTATCCATCTCTAGTAACTGGCTTTTCAGTAACACAATAGGCCAACCAGCCTAACATATGAAAATATAAAAGTATAGCTGTGAAAATATTTCAGTACTCAAAATGAAAAAGAATGTAGCAGATGTCTTTGTTTCCTACATTATGATATCTAGCAGCATTGGAAAGATAGAGTTGCAAAGGACTATTTTTTTTTTTTAATTTACATCTTCAATAAATGCAGATAATGTAATACATTCCATGACAAATTGTTGAAGTCTGAATCTTAGGCTAACAAAAAGCTAACCACAAATTACTGTAGTTTATTCTGTTTTCTGTGAAGGTTGTATCCCACCATAACCTCTGAGAACCAGACAACTGGACTTGCCAGCAGAACACTAAGCTGCATTTGGTAGAATCCTCACAACATCAGCAATGAATCTCTCCAACTCAACTGGGAGACAAAAGAACAACCACAATTTATATTTACTAGGAACACCTCACTTTCTCTCCTTCTCTTAACTGGATAAAATCCAGTGCTTTTCTCATTCAGAATTAAAAATAAACCGAGCTTAGTTCCTGTGAACTGAATACAATTTTCTTTCTGTGAACTGAAAGTCAAATAAAGACATTTAAGGTAACATCAAATGAAACATATAGGTAAAAACATGAATTACTGACTATCGCTTGGTAAAATGAAACACCAAGTGAAGTGCAAGCATCACTATTATCTTAATACCAAGAATGTATATACTGAAATATACATATATAATATATATATAAAACATATATAACAATAACATAAATAACTATATAACATATATATAAAAATATATATTGAAAACACAGATGCCTCTTGGATATTAATTAGACTGATAAGGCTCCAAACACTTTCTGAAATTGCAGATAACAAAAGACAGCAGACAGGCACACTTATTAATACTGTGGGAATCAACCCTCTTGGTCTCTAAACATTATTTCCCCTTATACCACTTCTATTTTGCATAGTAAAAAGACTCAGTAAATTGATATTCATCTCTTATACCAGGTATGGTTCTAGAAGAAATAGAAAGACTTAAGGGAAGGGGACAATAGGGGACAAAGATGAATGAGAGTGAGCATTTTACACAGCAAACTTTCAGAGACATAAACACTTTCTTAAACTCCTTAACCTAGCTTCTAGAGACACTCAACTGACAATGTAACAGAGCTTTGTGGAAACATACTTCCATTCTCACCCCACAATTTCTTGGTGAGTTAAGTTGGTCATTATAACCCTATGCTCTGACTAAATCACTCTGACTATGTAGAATGTATATACTTCTGGAGTTGCAATTTTCATCTCTGGATTTAAAAAAAAAAAACAACTTCACCATTTTATAAAGGGGGAAATTGAGCTGTACAAGATAAGGTTGAGAGACTGAGGAATACGCGCAACTTTCCAGGCACCAAGAGTTAGGCTACCACCACCTTGTCACTGGTGGGCTAAAGAGGGCCGATATATGGAGAAACCATGTTCTATTTCCCTATTCGTTGGTGAAATTGAATTTTCAAAAAACATAACTCTAACCCATCTGAAATATTTAACATGACTTGAAATACAGATCTGTAATAATTTATAATGTACTGCATGTGAGTTGACTAATGACTGCTACAGCACAGCTAAACACACGATGTTTTAATTGAATTTAAGGGTTACTAGAGAACTAGAAAAAAGGCAGCCCAGCATCTATATAGCTTCTTGGTAGATATGGCATGGCTCATTCAAAAGAACATCAGGTTGTCAAGCTGTGAAGATGTTACTCCTGTGGCTCTAACTCAAAATCAGAAAACTGCTATGCTAGTACTGGGATCAGAAAGATAAAAAAAAAAAAACCAATTCACAAGTACCCCATACGAAGGAAGTAATCTTCAGGTTCTCCAGCACTGATACAGTCATAAACCCTAAAGATGCAGTGAGGGCAAATACTTCCAGCAGAACTGAAATACTAGAACTTCAAATGAAATTTATTATGCACAAACTACAAATCAAAACTGAAGGTTAAAACTGAGCCTCTAGGTTACTGAAACCAATCCTCCAGCATCACAAGTACTATGATTTCTAATTCTTTTTAACAAATTCTTAGATATTTAATTAGAATTAATGTGTTGTTTCGTCCATACTTTTCTCAGTCTCGTCTTAAATTAAGAATTCCACTTCCTCCCTCCCCTTACACTCTTTCTACCTATGGAAATACAGCATAGATTTTAAAACCTAAACAAGAATTAATCTTTTTACCTCAGTAATAAAGCCTAAGCCCTATGTTTCCCTCAAAATATTGCCACTTCTCTGCATTCATTCTGGTTTGAACTCAATTTTTTGAGCACAAGTAAGAAAAGATAATATAGGTCCCATTAAGTAGCCTACTGAAAGGCAGAAATACTTCTCTATTGCTAGTGCAAGTATCTTAACAGACAAACCTAAAAGTGCATACGCCTCATCAATCAATCCATTAAAACACCAATGCCCTTATACAGGTATTTCAAAATTAAGTATTTCCAGCGCAGAATAAATCGTTCTGTTTCTGTGCATGTGAAACCGTATTATGGGCCATCAGATCTTCAGCCTATTTTAGTATTCTCCTAATTCTCCTATTTTAGTATCCTCTGCTACTTGTAGCGTTCTAAACATGCAATCCTGTCTTCAACTAATAATAACGCCTTATCTTATCCTTTGAAAAAGTACTACTTGTGATGCCAAGTTTCTTAATTAAAAATATTGACTAATACTCGATTCAAGTGCATCTGTTGAGGAATTCTAATATATTCCTTCCTATCTCATAACGCATATTTCAACAGTACTTGTTTTCAGCTCATTATCAAATTATTTACCATACTTTATATTTTATGCCCTAATTTTCCATTTAACTGCAATTTTCCACCTAGCATGACACTTAAAGCTTTTGTGCAGGCCTAACAAAGGCTATCTGTTGAATTTATGTCTAGAAAACCTCTTAGCAAAGTGTCAGGTTAGTCATGAAGAACCTTCAATAAAGTAGCACACATCTTCTACTGTTTTCTATTTACGTTTGCATATCTGTCCTTTAGAAACTTAGTTTAAATCCTTGCATGTTACTGAGGTCAAGTAAACTACTTTTCTCAGTTACTTTTCTCTCTATCTAAAACATTACTTGCCAGTATTACAAACAAAAGACTCCAAAACCCAAATTTTGCACTTTTAAGATTTCTGAAGAAAGTCTAGTTGATGAAAATTATTTTTCCTTTTGTCCCTTGCTGTTTCTGTACTGTTAGAATGAGACTTAGGAACATCAGACATTAACCATTGATAACAGCTCCTGACACAAAGAATGGCCATAACTAAGTCTAGACAGTGAATGCACAGAACACTGCAGACAAATGGAAAAACGAAAGTCGCCACAGAAGTAGGGAGAGCTAAGGTCTGGTTGTTTTAGAGTGCATTCCAAGAGAACAGAGAAGGAATAATGATACAGCAAATTCACTATCTGTGACAGAACAGATTTAGGATATCTGATAATTATATATAGTTCAATAATGTATTAGCTCACTAAATTTTTATTTTAGAAATACATTATTAAGTAGTACTTACGTAAAATGTTTTATTACAATTTTCTCTATACTCTTTCATAAAAAGAGAAAGTATTTAACAACCAATAACCCCTCTTCAGAGCGCTACAATTCACTTATTTTCACTCTTTCCAAAAACAAACAACCACAACACTACTAAGTTATTATTGTTGAATTAACTGCAAAGTATAACAAGTCTGCTTTTCCACTACTGCCCCATGTATGCAGTGTGCACCATGTATTGTAGTATGGTTAGTGATTATACTTCTACAGCATATTTTTAATATTCCTTTTTAAGTGTTTTTAATATTCCTTTTTAAACTCGTAAGTCACACTTAAGAAAATATAACTGAATACAAAACAACAGTCTGACAGTAGGAAAATAATCACATCGTAGCCTATTACCTGCATGTTCACTAACATACACTGCTTATTTGGTTTAGGTCCAGTCTATGACAGAACCAGAGCTGGAAGCATACATGGAAATTCAGCATGTCAAGGCCAGTTACCTGCATTTCCAAAGAAAAGCCCCAAATCCATTACTTCTCCACCAAATACATTATTTGATATTTTAACATCATAAAAGTCAGATTAGATATTAAGCTTTTTAAACTCAAGACTCCTTAAAGGCAATCAGAATTTATATGGAGTTAAGATGTAATCTTTGTCATGTCAAACACAAAGCTATCTATAATTTTAATGGTGACATGCAAGTCTCTAAAACCAGTATATATCTACATGGTGACAAATACTGAATTGTACTGTGCACTCAGATACTTACTGAGACAAAACAAGAAAAACACAAAAATCTTCCAGATTTTAACTTAAAATCTAAATGAAATATAGCAGCCAATTTGCACTGCATTTGCATGCTTTGCCAACAGATTAGCACAGATGCTATAGACGAAGTTGAGAAATGCTCTTCACTATCAGATGCTTTCAAGACTCAGAGTGTCAAAGAACTTGAACTCCTAAATTGCTGGCTAAACCATAAAAGGACGAACATACACATAAGCTTCCTCTTTAAAAACAAAAATGGCAAAGAAGTTATTCTGCTCATGTTCACAGACAATGTAAAACTACTGTCTTTGATCTACCCAGTCTTACAGAAGATAATCTAAATATGCATCTTTTTATATACAGTAAGACTTGCTTTCTCTTCCCAGCAAGTAAGTGCAGAAGAGAGGATGCCTCACCCCACATAACAGCTTCATCACAGATTTTCAAAACCCGAGACTTTTAATGTCTTTGGAAATAAAAGAGGCTATGCAGATGCTAATTAACACTTTCTGTTAAGGTTGTTTCATCTATTAGCATCCTTTGGAGAAGTATGTTCCCAGAATGACTCAGAATGACATGGAGCATATGATGGACTTTCTGTCATTAACACCTGTCAGTTTTAGTAGCTTTTCAGGGAACACTTAGCTGTGACTATCATACTTCTAATTATATATATATATGTATATATATAAACAGAATATTGTTCTAGAAGAACAAGAAATTAAAATTTCAAAAGATGTCTTCTGATATGCTTACACTATCAGCTAACTGCCAGAAATCTGACAAGAATTCTTCAGAAAAGTTATTAAAATACAGGCTGGCAAGTTAAAATGTTAATTAAACTTCGAATTATTATTTAGAGTTAAAAATTAAGAAAATGTGTATTTTGAATTTTTTTTAATACATGAAATAGAAAAACTTCTCTATTTCTAGTACTCTGAAGCTGAATTAATAATGTCTGGTTGCAACAACTACTAGCACAGTATATATGGCTGCAGTGTTCTGACACTCTTCAGTACCACTGTTCATTTTAATTTTTGAGCAGTTCTGGGGAAGAATGGAATCAATGTAGCTACTCAGAACCTCAATTTTTAGTTAAGTAAGTAAAGACCATCGAAATGGCAGGCTGTCTCTCCAGTTATGACATACTACACTGCTATGCAAGCTCAACACAGGTAATATTGTTAATGGAGCAAAAAAGCTTTTGACTTCAAACATTTTTAGTATGTTAAAAAGTTAATACACTTTAATACAAATTGCCATGTATCAAGAATACACAAAATTAGAATCAGAGACAAGATCCTAATAGCTTCTTTGCTTCATGCCTTCAACAATAAATATGACTTTGATAAGTAAACTACGAATAAGGAAGGAATCAAGAACAAACAATCATAGATTGGTTTGAGCTGAAAGGACTTTTAAATGTCATCTAATTAAGTCCCCCCACCACCATAAGCTGGGACAACTTCTAGACCATTTTGCACAAAGCCCCATCCAACAGTGTCGCAAACATATTCAATTACAGGGAATCCTCTTTTAGTTTTGAACCATTGCCCATTGTCCTACCACCATACGCTTTGATGAAGAGCCTCTCCCCATCTCTCTTGTAGGCTCCTTTAGGTACCAAAGACCATAACGTGGCTGCCCCAGAGCCTTCTGCAGGCAGAACAAGGTCAGCTCCCCCTCAGCACTTCTTCACAGAAGTGCTCCAGCTCTCTGAGCATCACTGCAGCCTTAGGCTATTTTATCTATTATATTTTATCAACAGTTCTTAAGATTTGGAATAATCATTCTTCATTAAAACACGGAAGGTACAAAACTACATCCCTATTGAAAATACACCAAATGAGAGGTTGAATAATTTGAAGGATTTCATAAATGGTGATACTATTCATCGTTCTGATTGCAAAGTCCTAAAGAAGAAATACAGTTAAGTGTTTATATTAAACTTAACGGTTATAAAGACATCCTCGATCCTTTCAAATACTCTCATAAACCTTTGGGACATAATGCCTGATATAATACTGAGGATTCCTACCTCATTCTTCTTTGTGTACTACTCCCTGTGGTAGTATAGACTAAATGCAATGTAAAACAAAGACAACCGAGGTAGCAGAGAAAGCCATTTGCTGTTCTCTATCCTCCTTAACCTCCTAGCAGATGATAGACAAATATTTGATTTCCAAATGTACCTTCAATAATGGAGTTGTAGAGGAACTGAAAATATTGTGAATGGAAACAATCCACACCTGAACATATAGATCAACTGTAATAACATAGTGAGTCAAACTAGCATTTATTCTAGCTGTGGAAGATCTTCATTTATGGCTGGACAGCTGGTTTAATTCAGAATCAGAACTTGAAACCAAGTACTTAGGTAGTTTTGAGTAAAAATAAGCAGCTAACTGCTTGATTAGAAATGTAATCAAAAATTGCTTTAATATGAGTAAAAGAAAATCTTCAGTATTGTTTGGACATAAACATTAACAGTCCTCTGCTGACTTGCAGCACTGAAAACAGAAATCTGTAAGCTACTTATTACCTCTGGATGGACATGGACACTGCAATGTCTTCTGCGCAGCAAACCATCAGCAGGTGTAAATAAGTGAAATAATTCTTTTAAGTAAACAATGGCAAAAACATCACCAATTTTGACACTAGGTTTTACCTCACGAAGTACCTCTTCTGCAACTTCGCAAGCAGCATCCTAGTTTCAAAAGTAAGAAGTACGCTGAATAGCTGAAAAGCTTATTTACAACTTTCCAAGTTGATCATGTTCATCCATCTGGCAAAGCATCTCAGGCAATATATCTGCCAATGACATCAGTAGACTTGAGACCAGTTCTATCAGATGTTTTGACTGAAAGCAAGGCAGTGTCTGAACTTGAAGCACTTCTTCCTAAAGCCTCTTGCAATATTGGCTTCAGAATCTTGGTTTCCATAGGAATGTACAGAACTATCAACTGGCATACAGTCATGGAATACAATAGAGGCAAAAACCGACCAGTGCTGTAAAAGAGAAGGTAAAACTGTTTCCCAGTGCTTACATCTTACAGTTCTTGAACTGATTTATCCACAGCCTGTACATGCTTTTTCTGCATAGTGTTTTCAGCTCTTTAGCACTCAAATTTTATAGTCTGCCTATAAAAATTAGATGTTTTCATTTAAAAAGTACTTCAAGTATAAAGATGCAATTAGCATTCTAGTTTCCAGTTGATCTCTTCTACTGTTACCTGTATCCTCAACTGCCAGTTATTCTTCTAGAGATGCAGGACAAGTCAGGATGATTGTTCAAAAGCATTTTCACAAGACAAAAGATGCCTACACAAAAAACTGTACAAGCATGTGTTTTAAGAGGACAAAACTCTATCAAATATCTTAAGTTCTATAACAAACCATTACGTGAAATGATTCAAAAACTACATACCAAATTCTATTTTATAAGAAAAGGTCTCCAGCCACAGTGAAATTTTCAGAATTATTAGAGGAGTAGGAAACTCATACACCAAATAACTGTTAACAGCGTAAGTTTACTCTTACTTTAAATATTTATTGAGGTTACTTATAAACACAGTATTTCACAGCTTCTAGAGATACTACAGTGAAGCACGAGATAAAAAAAGAAGTAAAAATCTGCTCACAGTACTGGGAAAGAAACCAAAGCTTCAGTAAGCTATACAGACCTCATCTTAACATTAACAAAAGTACTGCATTTATTTCTCTCTACTCAAACTGCGAGCAGATAAAACAGTAGTTCGAGCTCGGTTTTATTTCAAGTGTTCCCAAATCTGCACCATAGTTGTAGAACATGAAAAAAACCCATGTTCTATGCCTATGTATAATTATATTTAAATATTTCTATCAGAAGACTACGTATATAGTTGTTAATAATATAAAACAGGAGTATTTCAGAAGAAATAATTCCTCTAAAAAATGGGTAATGTTCTTCATTAATAAAAGCCTAAGTGTTTGAAATACATCTACAAAGAAACCAGAAAGATCATTTTAATAGATAAATTTAATCTATAGTTCAAAGAAATTGTGTTGATTTTCAAGAAACAGAGTTTTCTTATGTGGTCTATACATACCATTTTGTCTTGAGAGTGATTCACCTAATGCTCTTTCATCAACAATTTAACCTACTGTTTACAGACAAAAAAAAAAAGAGAGACAAATGAAAAACAAGTGCTCCTGGAGTTTGTGGCTGGCCATAAGATCTGAATTTATATTTCAAATACTGTCTATCGCAACAGCTTTTCATTGTGAAGCCAGCCTATCTAGCATACTATTGATTCAAATGACAAGCTTGAGCATCAGATTAAGGATGTGTCAGTCTCCCGATAGGAGATTCCCAGAGAATTCAGCAGAAAGGTGTCATGTTTCAAAATGATCTGCTCCTGGTACTATGTGTATTGAAGAGCACGTGGAAATATTTCATGCAAAACTAATCAATTTACATTTAAAATAAAACTAATAATCAGTGGAAGCAAATACCTTCACTTTTTACTATGGAAAGCCTGAAAAAAGTCACCTCATTCAGAGAGAAATCAACAAACAGCTCACAAAACTAAACTAAGCCAAACTGATGAGCTAATACTAGCAATAGTTCTGCTTTGATTTGTCAGTGACAAATCTGGACACAAACAAGTAAGTGGTTTCTCAGTCCTAACAACAGTATTTCTTCTTGTATCCATTAAAGATCAGTTGTGAGGTCAGCTGTGGAGGGATAATTAATGCAAGAATGATGTTTTGGAAAGGACACTCAAACAGGGAGATGCCTTTGCCTGTAAATCTATTTTGTAAGATATAGACTTGGCAGCAGACATCAGTGTCCTGGGAGAAGAGCTGGGCAGATCTCTTGTGCACCGAGGGATGCCACAATGCTACACACGCTAAAGGAACAACAGTAAGTGAAAAAGAATGAAATCTATACAAACTCACAACACATCAAGCATAGTACCAAGTTTAATAAGAAGCACACTTTTAATGTGCAATCATCATTTACAAGTTCAAATGCCGAAGAAAATAGATTATTTGATAAAGAAAATGAAAGGGAGGGTTATCATTGGTAAAAGTATGTAAAACTAATCTAGTAGTTGAAAACCACGATAATTAAGTCAACTTAAAGCAGACAAAGATCCAACAACATGGAACAACATTCTGCCAAGAACAACCTCTGATCCTGCCTGAAAAAAGTACTTGTTTTGATGGGTCCAACTGTCCTAAAGCATGTTTAAAAGCTGTTCAGTTCTAGTCTGCCTTCCCAACAAAATCTCTGAGTCCCTTTTTTTTTTTTTTTTTCC